>JAGDQP010012686.1:0-45758 GCA_022664845.1 Lepisma saccharinum
CAACCAAGTGCTTATTTGTGGTAGTGACCGCCAAATTCTTTTAAAATAAGTTTCAAAGCATATGCGATTACATTATTTTCTTCTTAGAAACCCACCATAAAAGTAACTACAAAAAGTTTTATAATCGTTCCCTTCTCCCAAACATTTGTTTACAGATATACAAGATGCTGTTTACAATCTAAGAAAGGCCGAAATCATACTTCGTCAACATCTCAGGCCAGATATTTTGAAAGGCAATATATCAGGTATACAATACAGCTTAATGGTTTTCCCCAAAATAACAGCAAGCCTACAATAAAATTATATTCGCTTGTTTCAACCCTAATTTCTCTTTCTAGAAGCCGAAAAGAATATTATATCTGTTTCCTGTTGGTTATCAAAGTTGTATAGCCGCTTGTTCTATCTTACTACGCGTCGACCCATTTTAAACAAACAAGTCTGCGCATGCTTATATCGAGACCCCAAACATCGAAAGATAGAAAAGGACAAAACTAGTTGTACATTGAATCTCTATGTGTAAGACACATCAAGTGTGTGCTGCACGATGACGGCGAATGTGCTACCGTGAAAATAAAATAATGATCCCTCCGACAAATAAATCTAATTCCCTTAATGAGAAATTCATACGGTGCAATACATTTATTCTACCACGGCACGTTTTATAACTTTCGCGATCGGCACATTGTACAGGGGTTTTCGTGATTAATGCAGGCGACAACGATGGTTTCATAGCGGGGCTTGGGCCACAACATGGCGACTACGGATAAAATTAAAAATAATGGTTTTTTTTAAATAATCAAGTCAATAATCAATTTTCATATGAATTTTATTTCACTTGCGCGACTTCTATAACCACCTCATCCCAAGATCACCTCTTCCTACTCCACTACAATACCTCATACCAACCACAGCCTCACAATCCAGTAACTATGATCAAAAACCAGTTTCAAACACGGCGGCCATGTTGTATAATTGTTTGACAGTAGCTACTGCACTGCCTTTCGTATCAAACTAATAGTAGCAGTGTTTAATTTTTTGTAATTAGTAGTTTTTTAAATGTAGATTGTCATTTTTGTTCATATTTAACACATATTTAAAGCACATAGTTTTACATTTTTGAACAGATAATTAAATAATTATGATTAACATATGCACATGAGTGTCCGTGCCATTATTTAATAAACCATATTTCGATTTTTAGAATCTAATTGAAGACACATTTATTTCTTTACACAAATAACCTCTATATAGTACCTCCTTACCCCCGGCGATCCTTGTAGGGCCAGAGCCTCCTTCACCACGGCCTTCCACTCTTCTCTGTTTTGAACCTTTGTTCTCCACTCCCATTCTCCTGAGGTCGTTCTCCACCTCTTCTCCCCATCACTTTTTTGGTCTTGCTCTTCTTCTTCCACCGTCTACCTTCGTTTTATATACGTTCTTCACACTTCTTCCGTTTTCCATTCTCTCAAGGCGCCCTAGCCAGCTTATTTTTCGCCTTCTTATTTCCGTTCCTATATTTGACCCTTCAAATAGTTTGTATAATTCTTCATTTCTTCGTATTCCCCATATCCCTTGATCCATAGTCAGTCCGTATATCTTCCTCAGTATCTTCCTTTCCCATACGTTTAGTAATTCCTCGTCCTTAACTGATAATACCCATGTTTCTGAAGTATTATAGTATTGCTGGTCTAATACAGTTGTGTATACTGTCTTTTTCAACTTCCTTGACAGGTTCTTGGATGTAAATACATGCTGCAAAGCGTAGTAACTCCTATCTGCTATAGATATCCTTTCCTTGACTTCATACGTTTTGTCGTGTGCTTCCTAAATGAGTGATCAGGTTCTTACCCTCCTCAAATCTATAGTGGTCCATTCTTAGTTCGTTCAGTTGGTACCTTTGGAGTCTGCCATGTATTTTGTTTTGTCTTCATTGATCACTAGACACTGTTGGGTCGACTCTTCATTAATGACATGAAATTGATGATTCATCATGAATTTCATTAGTTCTTCATTAATTCTATCGAGAGCCCAACTAAGATCTAGATAGATGACATCAAGCTGTGTGGTCTTGGACAGGGATTGGGTAGCATCAGAGAGTAACAAGGACAGATTGGTAAGTGGAACTACCAGGAAGAAAGCCATGTTGAGCAGAGTCTAGATAGGGTGAGGCAAAATTATAAAGTCTATCTTTGTTGATTCTTTCACACACCACAGACAAAATAGATAAAAGAGAAATAGGTCTGTATGAAGAGACATGGGTCTTATCTCCAGATTTCAGAATGGCTATATTATACCCATACTGCTACTGTGCATCATAACATAATTCTTGCTTTGCCATATCCCTTCTTCTTTCCACCTTATTTCTTGCAGGGCTGCTATCTGTATTTTGTATTTGTTCAGTTCTTCAAGTAAGCTTGCTAGGGCTTCTGGTTTGTTTAGGCTTAATATATTCCATGTTGACATCTATAACTCATTGCCATTTCCTCGCTTTTTCTGTTCCTTTAGAATCCATCCTGGTCCGAGGCCTCGTGTCCGTTTCGTAACATCCTTTTTTCCGGAGTGAGGTTGTTAGCCCCACATCCAACCCCCATCTTGAAGGACCAGGAGTTTTCTGTCGGGGTCCTCTTCCCCTAGCCTTTGTTGATGCCTCTACTAACTGCAGAACAGTAGGTTAGGTCCGCCCGGGAGTCCCCCTACCCAAAGTTTCTCATGGGTATTCCCTTATCCGCCACCTGGGGAGGCGCCCGGTAAGAATCCAGAACCCCCCTCGGGACATCTATATAGTAACATGTTGAAAATGTAGCGATACGCCAGTCACTGCAGCGACCGAAAATCGAATCCGCGCCACCAGTTGCATGCCAGGTGACCCAGGTTATAACATTAAATTATCGTCCCAACGACTCTGCATATCTGATATTACTCTGACCTCAGCTGAACCATTCAATCATTGCTGCTATACGATACCAAGTCACTCCCCTCTAACTGAAGATTTTAATTGAGGAATACTTCTGGAATTCCAGATCAAAGGAATATCCAACATGTAAAAGAAATCGCTCGTTGCGGCAACGTGCAATTGGAGGACCCGGTTTCGATTCCCGGTTGCTCCATTGACCTACATTCTTTCTGCAAGGTTATTAACCAATTGTTTGTTTTTCCAAATCTGTATAGTATGCTTAACACACCAGACACAAGCATGATTTTTTTACACAGGCAAATGCTTAAATTGGTTCCTTTCAATTAGGTGGCCGACTCCTGATCACATCCTTTTCCCTACCCTCTAAGTCAAAGATACCCAAAGGCCATAAATAACAATTCACATTCAACAAATAGCCAGTAGCAAATGTCAACTTTCACATTTACAAAATTTACTTTGTGACAGTTTTCAACTTGCAGAATTATGCAAATACTGGAACTGAACAAGCGTGAAAAGATTAATTTTGTAACATCTCATAATAACCGATAGAAAATTAAATGAACTCTTAATAAGGATTTTTTTGCTAGTATGGTCAGTGGCTGACAAATTACTCGAGAATCAGGGAGCAAGTCCCCCTTTTCTTTTACGCTTTTCAATGCGCAATCTCCGTATCCTATTTTTACGAGTTGAATGGTCGGAAAAATTGGGGGGCAACTGCCCACCCTCGCTCCCTAATCGCCGCCCATGCAGGCACGTAAGTAGGATGGGGTCACTTGAGCCCGTTTTAGGCACCCTTGGCTCAAATCTTGGAACCAGATTTGGTTACTTTTTTGGAACTAGATATGGGTACTTTCTATTCTCTTTTACGGCCCTTATTTTTAATTGTAAAAAAGAGTAGTAGTAATTTTGTAAAAGAGTACCCCCTTTTCCAACCCCTATTTAACATGGCAGAGATGACTCATTTTCCCAAACCCTATTTAACGTAGCAGAGATACATATAGACACACTATTTAACATAGCAGATAGGCTACCCCGTGAACATATTTAACATAAAGATTAACCCTATTTTCCAACCCCTATTTATGAAAGACTACGGCAATTTTTATCAACCCCTATTTAACATATGTTACGGTATAACCAGGGTTTGATAGCCCCCAACTACCTAATTCCGAAGTTTGGTAAAGATGGGAAAAAAAATTGGCAATTAGCCCCCAATATCTCCGAAACGGCTGAAAATAAATCGAAAAACACCCCATTATGGCAACCCCCTGTCGTTTTTCATGATAATCTACCTAATTCCGAAGTTTGGTAAAGATGGGCCAAAAATTTGGCAATAGGACCACGTTAGGCCCAATATCTCGGAAACGGCTTAAAATATCGGAAAAAATAAATCAAAAAACACCCCCATTATGGCAACCCGCTGTCGTTTTTCATCATAATCTACCTAATTCCGAAGTTTGGTAAAGATGGGACCAAAATTTGGGCAGTTAGGAACCACGATCCAGAGTTCGTTGAACACCATGTGGGGAGGCTATTAAAGGTGAAGGACTGGAGGCTAGCAATCACGTGCATTGACCGCGTTCATCGCTGGATCGTTTCGTACATGGCGCTATTAGTGTTGGATGTGCGACGTTAAACAGCGGATTGTGGGTGAGTGATTGTTTATTGGTTTTCTTTAATATAGCATTGTAAAACGTTAAAGCTGGTGGTTCTTTGCTCCAAATAGACCGCTTAATTTTATAATTTAAACCGGGCCTGTACGCGTGCGGTAAACACACCACCCTATCTCGGCGTCCAGTGGTGTATTACTGTATTTAACTTAACCCCCAGAACAATGGCTACTTTCTATTTTACCTCGAGGTTAAAGCTCAAACGGTCAAACATATTCAAATTTCACATTTGCTATAATGGCGTCTAGTAACATGTAAGAGGGTCACAGACATGATGTACCAGGGGTGTAGAGTCCTGTTCCAGAAGGAGTGACAGCTTTTTATGCTTAAACAGGCCTTCTACGTGGGGGGCCGCGAATATTTACCGCATGTGGCCTATTGTCCACTGGCGTACGAGAGGGTTCTCGGCCATACCCTTTTAATAAACTATTTTAGTGGCGTATTGCTCGCGAAATTTAGTAAAAGAACAGTGGTGTATGAGGGGCAAAAGGCTATGCCGTCTTTTACCTTGAGGTCAAAAGTTAAATATTTAACAGTGTATATCTCGTAAACAATGAAACATATTGAAATACGATTTTCGGCCAAGAATTAAGACCGTCAAGAGGCATGTATAAAAAAGTAGGGACCTCAAGGTCAAACGTTAAATATTGAATTGGCTATATTTCGTAAACGACGCAAGATATCAACATACGGTTTGCGGCTATGAATTAAAACCGCCAAGGGGCATATACGAAAAAATGGTGACCTCGAGGTCAAAGGTCAAATATTTTATCCCGTATATCTCGTAAACGGAAAAATATATTGAAATGCTTTTTTCACTTTCGGTAAAAGGGCATTGAATTGTATATGTGAAACAAATAGTGACTTCGAGGTCAAAGGTCAAATATTGAAACCTGCATATTTCGTAAACAGCGGAACATATTGAGATGCGGTTTCACATTCGGTATAGGGGCATTAAGTACTATTTGTGAAAAAGTGGTGACCTCCAAGTCCAAGAGTTAATAGTGTATAACTCGTAAACGGTTAAACATATTAAAATTCCGTTATCACATTTGGTATGTGGACATTGAACATCATTTGTGAAAAAAGTGGTGACCTCGAGGTCAAAGGTAAAATAGTTAACAATGCGTATCTCGTAAACGGTTAGACATATTGGAATTCTGTTTTCACATTTGATATAAGGACATTCCACACCTTTTGTGAAAAAAAGTGGTGACCTCGAGGTCAAAGGTCAAATATTTAACCCTTTATATCTCTAAACGGTGAAACATATTAAAATGCGGTTTTTAGGTAGATTTCGAAGAAAAAATTCCTTTCGGTAGGCCTACAGGCTAAGGTAGATCTCGAAGTTTTTTCATTTTCAAAAATTTAAATCTCACCTTATATGAGAGCTATCAAGAAACTATTTTTTGTTTTCTTGATTATTCATCAAGAACTGATTATATATATTATTCATTCATATATATATATATATATACTCGCATTGTTTCGCTGGGAGCGCTGCCCCCAGACCTCCGTACTGGGTTCGCCCCCAACTTCAGTGCTTTTGAGAGGATGCGCCTCCTTTATCTTAACTAAAATCTCCCTGCAGCATTACACAACCATGGTGTCCATCTGCACCGTCCCACGGGGGCTACGCCCCCAAAGGGGAGCTTTGCCCTATTTATTGTAACCTACTCTTTGTCATACACCTTCAAAGAAAATTTCGTTTCTCTACCTTCAATGATTTGGAAATTGGGTTTTTGGGGCGGCCATTTTGGATCCAAGTTGACGACTTTTTGAAAGTTTTCTTATATTGTCGTGACCTACTTGTGATGGTACAACTTCAAGTAAAATTTCATTTATCCAGCTCAAACGGTGTACAAAATGGGATTTGGGGCGGTTATTTTGGATCCAAGATGGCGACTTTTCCCAAATGTTGTAATATTTCCCTAAACTAGTATTCATAATGCACCTTTATGCCAAATTTCGTATCTCTAGCTCAAACGGTGTGGAAAATGGATTTTTAGGTCTGCCATTTTGGATCCCAGATCGCGTCTTTCGATACGTCATGTAATATTTTAGTAACATGTAAGTGATAATGTACCGTATTACCAAATTTCTTATATCTTGTTGCACCCGTTTAGGCTGTGTATTCTATACAACAATGGGTTCGGCGGCCATTTTGGATCCAAGATGTCGACCTTTTCAACGTTTCGTAATATTTTCTTGAACTACTAGTGACAATACATCTTTATGCCAAATTTCGTATCTCTAGCTCAAACGATATGGAAAATAGATATCTTACTTCCGCCATTTTGGATCCAAGATGGCGTCCTTGAATTCATTAGGTAACATTGTCGTAATTAAACAGTGATGTTTTACCTTAATGCCAAATTTGATTTCAATAGCCCCAGCGGTTTAGACTGTGTATTCTATACAACAATGGGTTCGGCGGCCATTTTGGATCGAAGATGGCGACCGATTTTGCTCATTAACGAACTTAACAGAGCTATTAAGCCTAGAAACAACGTATAAAAATTTGGTTCAAATATCTTGAAAATTATGACCGCTAGCGTGTATATATATATATATATATATATATATATATACTTTCAAATCGTACCGATCTCAATAGGTATATTTTTCTTCGAAATATACCTAATATACCTATTGAGATCGGTACAATGTGAAAGTATATATTTATATATTATATTAACACGCTAGGAGCCGTGATTTTGAAGAACGAAATTTCTACATGTTGTTTCTAGGCTTAATAGCTCGGTTAAATTCGTTAATGAGCAAAATCGGTCGCCATCTTGGATCCAAAATGGCGGAAGTAAGAAATCTATTTTCGATATCGTTTGAGCTAGAGATACAAAATTTGACATAAAGGTGTATTGTCACTAGTAGTTCAAGAAAATTATTACGAAATGTTGAAGAAGTCGCCATCCTGGATTCAAAATGGCCGCTGAACCCAATGTTGTATAGAATACACAGCCTAAACGGCTGCAGCTAGAAATATTAAATTTGGTAACACTATACATTATCATTTGTATGTTACTAAAATATTACATGATGTATCCAAGGCCAAGGATCTTGGACGCAAAATGGCGGACCTAAAAATCCATTTTTCACACCGTTTGAGGTAGATGCGAAATTTGGCATTCAGGTGCATTATGACGAGTACTTTAGGGAAATATTACAATATTTGGGAAAAGTTGCCATCTTGGATAAAAAATGGCCGCCCAAAATCCCATTTTGCACACCGTTCGAGCTGGATAAATGAAATTTTACTTGAAGTTGTACCATCACAAGTATTTCACGACAATATAAGAAAACTTTCAAGAACTCGTCAACTTGGATCCAAAATGGCCGCCCCAGAAACCCAGTTTCCAAATCATTGAAGGTAGAGAAACCAAATTTTCTTTGAAGGTGTATGACCAAGAGTAGGTTACAATAAATGGGGAAACTTTCCTTTTGCGGGCGCAGCCCCCGTGGGAGGGTGCAGATGGATACCATGGTGGTGTAGTGCTGCAGGGAGATTTTAGTTAAGATAAAGGAGGCGCATCCTCTCAAAAGCACTGAAGTTGGGGCGAACCCCGTTACGGGGGTCTAGGGGCAAGGGGCAACGCTCCCAGCGAAACAAAGTGAGTATATATATATATATATATATATATATGCGTGTGTGTGTGTGTGTGTGTGTGTGTGTGTCTTGTGGGGTATCGTTGAACAGCTCTTGATGAATAATCTACAAATCAATAAATAGTTTCTCGATAGGTCTCATATAAGACAAAATTTGAATTTTTGGAAAAAAAACTTCGAGATCTACCTCAACCTGTAGGCTTACCGAAAGGGATTTTTATATTTGGTATTATGGCGTCGAGGGGGATATATGAAAAAGCGGTGACCTCGAGGTCAAAGGTTAAATATTTAACCGTGTATATCTCGTAAACAGTACAACATATTTAAATTGTATTTGCATTTTATGGAAGAAGCGAGGACTAGGGTTTGTAGTACATACAGCGGAGTGAAAGGTTTGTTTTATGTGGTAAAAAGAAGGCTATTATTATTATTATTATTATTATTATTATTATTATTAGTGTTATTATTAACCACCTATAATTTTTATTATTTTGAGATTTGACGTTGAGGGTTAGTTATAATAATAATAACACGCTATTACAGAAAATGGTTCCTGGTGGTTTATAGTAAAATAGCTAGTTAATTATTAGTGTAATACGCTATTACAGATAGGCTTCCTTGTGTTCTTTAGTTATAATGGAGAGTTTTAATATAGTCACAGAATCACAACATTATTATAAGAGCTTTAAAGATAATGGTTGGTTAATAACTGGAAATAAAATCTCCACCAACGAGTGAGAACCATATAGCATGGCTGGAAAAAGCTATGAGGGACATGGTAGAGCATTTAATGGTAAAGGTACTTCCTCATCACCACGTCGGGCTAACTTTCATCAACCAGAAACATCCCGATAAACCTTTCTACCTATCATTTAGTGCGGGTAGAAATATGACCGCTGATAGTGTTTGGAATGCACTAGAGAAAGTCATTCAATAGAACATGTCGTTTTTATACCAGGACCGATTTTGTGGTCAATTTTCACCACGTCGAACTACCTGTGGAGGAGGGGCGTGTAAAACAAAATTTTGCATCCACTTCTGAGTATGTGACGTACAACAGGGGTATTGTGCGTATCAAAAACAATGATAATAGTTATCTGGCACATGCATTAGTTGTAGCAAATGGGTTAGTTCACAACACTGACAATATAAATGAGAAACATAAGTATCGTAATCAGAGCCCGAAAATTATGTCATTTGTAGTGTCTGCGTTATGCAGAAATGCTTGTGTGAGTTTAGCGAGCGGTGGTGGTATACTTGAGAGGCGAAAATTTCAGGATTATTTGACCGGCTATAATTTAACAGTGTATAATGATCTGGCGATGAAATGTTATTTGAAGGGCACGCTGAGGGGAGAAGAATTAATTTAGTTTACAATGAAAATCACGATGATGTGATTACAAATTTGACAGCTGCATTCGCGTGCAATTACTATTGTGAAGAGTGCCATAAGAAATTTAACATTAATTAGAGGCATGCAGCGAAGTGCAAGGTTCTGTGCGCTAAATGTCGGAATAACCCGCCATGTACACCCACTAATAAAGTAGTTTATAGTAAAGACTGTAATAGGTGGTTTTATAATGCAGAGTGTATTGCCAATCACAAGCGGACAAATTTATGTAGTACTCCGCAGGTGTGTACTATGTGTTTAAAAGCATATGTAATAAAAAAGGGGCGGAACCCTCACGTCTGTGGGGAGTCGTTTTGCTTCATATGTCGTAATATACCTCCAGGCCATTTATGCCACATTCAACCTATTTGCGGATGTATTCACGGCAAGTGGGTAATTATGTTCTATGATATTGAGTGTCGGCAGGAAAAGGAAGTAGCCGCAGGGGTATTAGAACACTAACCCAATTTATTAGTGTGTCAAGAGGTGTGTTATAAGTGTAATGATGGTGAGCAGTGTAATATATGCACAATAAAACAACGTGTATTTTACGGTGAGAGTTGTATTGCGGAATTTCTCGACTTTCTTACCGTAAGAAGACCAGGTGTTAATAAAATAATTTCCATTGCCCATAACGCCAAAGGATATGACAGCCATTTTATACTTTGTGGAATGATGCTTATGGAAAAATGAAAACCTCGATGGCAGGGGTGTAAAGTTATGTACATGGAGTATCTCTATTTAAAGTTTATCGATAGTCTAAACTTTCTCTCCATGGCATTAAGTAAACTGAGCGAGGCGTTTGATTTACCCACGTCTAAGGGGAATTTCCCCCATCTATTCAACACGCGGGGTAATCAGGAGTATTGCGACGATCTGCCTGGAATAGCCTCTTATAATGTGGGTCATATGAAGAAAAGCCAACGGGAAGAGTGTGAGATGGTATATGGAGGAGAAAGTGAGGCTGGGTTATACCGGGCTCGTGTTTAAGGAGCAGCTAATACGTTATTGTACTGAAGACGTGAATATTCTTCGCGGTGCGTGCGTGAAATTTATGACTGAGTTTCACAATCTAACGGGGGTGATACAATAAGTATAGCCAACTCGTGTAATTTAGAGTTTGGGAAAAGGTTCCTCCAGTCAAACACTATTGGTATTAGCCCACACAATGGGTATCGACTGAGGAATACCCAATCTGTAGGGGCTATTCAGTGGTTGGTACATGAGGCCCGCCAATTAAACACTCATATTCAGCATGCTGCTAATGGGAGCGAGGCTGTGATTAGAGGTAATTTTAAGGTCGATGGCTACGCCCGCTATCAGGGTGCTGAACATATATGGGAATACCAGGGCTGTCTATGGCACGGCTGCAAGCGTTGTTACCCCATAGCGCGTGATAATCCGGTGACTACGACCACTACAGCACTTTTAACAGGCTCTATGAAAGCACCCTTACTAAAATATCGCGTTTGAAAGAGCTAGGGTACGTTGAACATGAGATGTGGCAGTGTGAGTGGCGGCGCTACCTCCGCGAACACCCCGATGTGCACGACTTTGTACGAGCTCAACCTTCGACAAAGAAATGCCCAATTAGACCTCGCGATGCCCTGTACGGAAGTCGAGTAGATGCCACGAAGCTCTGCTACAAGGCAAAAGAGGGGAAGAAGGTAAAATACATCGATATAATTTCATTATACCCTTACCGTTGTAAGGTTAAGAAGTCCCCTGTGGGCCACCCGAAGATTTATATAGGCAACAGCGAGTGCCCGACGTTGAGGCATTTGAGGGAATAATAAAATGCACTGTCTTGCCACCGGAGAACATCTACCATCCTGTTCTCCCCTACTGCAGCGGAGGTAAGTTATTATTTCCTCTCTGTCGGACATGTGCGGACACTTAGTACACAGGAGAGGAGTGTACACATACCGATGAGGAACGAGCCCTGACCGATGTGTGGGTAGTGGACGAAGTACGAAAGGCAGTCCACGAAGGTTACAAGGTGCTTGAGAAGCACGAGGTGTGGGAGTATGAGGTCGTCATGTACGACCCCGAGACGAAAGAAGGCGGTCTTTTCACTAATTATATTAATTTATTTATGAAGGTAAAGACCGAGTGTGGTAGGTGGCCAAGCGAGTGTGATACAACCGAAAAGCGGGAAGCCTTCGTTAAAGAATACTATGAGAAATAGGGCATTCAGCAAGACCCTGATAAGATCGTGAAGAATAAGGCAAAAAAGAGTATTGCTAAACTCGCACTGAACACGCTGTGGGGTAAGTTCAGTCAGCGGGAAAATCTGGAGCAGATGAGTATCATCAGCCTGCCTGAAGAGTACTTTAATAAATTAACCGACCCTCAAATTTTGCATTCCAGTAGGCGACGAGATTGGTCTACTGAACTGGTCAGTTGACGACAGTGTTACGGAGTCGGGAAAAAACACTAATGGAGTAATTGCAGCATACACAACATCCCACGCCCGGCTAGAGTTATACAATTACCTGGATTTATTAGGTGAACGTGTATTGTACTACGACACTGACAGTATCGTATATATTCAACCAAGTGGGGCGCCAGACTTAGAGTCGGCGTTTATCTTGGAAAGTGGAAAAATAATTGAGTGCATATGGTGCTGACGCATATCTAAGAGACTTTTGCGCTGGCGGACCGATATGTTACGGCTATGATGTAATAAATCCAGCGAATAATAAATCTAAATGTAGTTGCAAAATTAAAAGTATTACGCTGAATAATAAAACCCTAAAGCAGATTAATTTCGGGAAATGCGTAATAGAATTCTGAATAATCTCACCGCAGTTAATATTGCCACGGGACACCTAATTGCTCGCACGAAAAACCTTAGAGTAATTACAAAGCACGAAGGCCATAAAACATTCCAGATTACATCGAATAAAAGAAAGCGTGTGGATAGTTATAATACTGTGCCATATGGTTATAAAAGAAATAAGATATTAGAGTGAAATATGTTTCACCGTGTATAGAGAGAAAAATGGATAAGCAAATTTTAAATCATTATTAATATTTTAATGAAATTGAAATATGTGTCGGTCTTGCGTATGATGATGATGAAATTTTCTCTGTGGTTATTAGTTTACATAACTACTACGCGCATATACACCGTCACTTAATGAGTGGTATAATTTTCTATCATATTTTATATATGTCGACAGCTATTTTAATTTAACGACAACACCAACAGCATTGTCCACAGAATTCTCTCTCAGTGCTAATTACAATGTATTATTATCAGATAAGTTTAGAGGTATTCGCCAGTGTATTATTCTTTCATCAGATGATGATAATAACGGTCAGGTAAATTTTAGTGTTTATAGATGGCGAAAACTTCATCTCTACTTACCATATATTCAACATGCAATAGCCACATGTCAAGAGGCTAGAGAATATGCTCACAAGAGTTTTTAAAAAAAATCCGAAATATGTTAGTCCGTCTAAAAGAGTTGAGTTGGAAGTATTGACATTTGTAAATCGTAATAAAAATAATATTTAATTTTGTTTTGACATATAATGGAGTATGGAGTGGCAAATACCTTTTACGTGTATGATCGCTGGCCCGAACGGGTGTGGGAAGTCCTACTTTGTAAAAACATTCCTTGAGCACTACGCTGGTTTATTTAAAATATATAGTATAGTGTTGTGGTGAGTGGCATCCCCTATATAATACACTCACACAATATTGTAAATTGAAAGAAAGCATGCCACAAGGTAATAATGAGTTCTTAGCGGCTAATGGTCCACATCTTATAATTATAGATGATTTAATTCGCGAATGTGATCATCGCGTTGTGGATATTTTCACCAGAAGTAGTCACCACCGCGATTTAAGTGTTATTTTTATTACCCAGAATATATTCCACCAACAACGCGGAATGCGTGATATTTCATTAAATTGTCAGTATTTAGTATATTTTAAGAATCCTAGAGATCAAGCTCAAATTAATTACCTGGCACGTCAGTTATATCCAGCTAACACAAAGTTTGTTCAGGAAACCTATCAAGACGCAACTCGAAATGCTCATGGTTACTTATTATTTGATTTAATACAGAATACTCCCGATGAGCAGCGTGTTCAAACAAATGTTTTCCCCTCGAATTCATTCCATTGTGTTTATGTGCCTGTAAAATAATACTAACTTCAATATTTTATATATTTTAACAACTATTTTGTACTATAATAGACGCAAAAATGATTAATAAGCAGAATGCACACTTACTCAGAATTTTAGCAAAGGCAAAACCTAAAACACGCAAGGCGATATTACAAAAAGCAGATTCCGAATTAATACGTTGTATTTGTGAATGTTCCTATAAGGTATTGAAAGGAAACATTTCGTTAAATAAAAAGGAGAATAATAAATTGCGGAAATATAAAAATCATCATAGGTATTTGGTAAAGAAAGGACCAACGCTGAAACCAAAGAGAAAACGTATAATTGTACTAAAAGGTGGTTTCCTCACTGCACTGCTTGTACCTATTCTAGGAGATTTACTATCTAGTCTGTTGAAATAATGCAGCACGCGAAAACACTTATTTTAATTTCGCCCGAAAAATTACATTATTATCAAACTATATCTAATCTCGATGACGAAATGAAAAAAAAAATAATAAGAGTATAAGTGTAGAAGAAAAATGGGTACAATATAGAGATGTATTGCAAAAATATTTACACATTTTTAAAAAACCGCTAATCTCAGCAATAACAACTGCTGACACTAATTCTACTAAGAAACGGGGTGGTGCAGAGGAGGAGGAGGAAGAGGAAGAGGAGGGTGATGAGATAATATCTACCCTCCCCGAAATTTGCCAACGTAAAGCAAAATCTTTATTACGTAAATTAAAACAAAACCCCAACATTCAATGGGATGACAATGGTAATGTTAATATTTGTGGTAAATTAATTCCTGGTGCTGATATACTATATTTAATATCCGATTTTATTAGGTGTCGTAAGAAAAATATTCCACCCACTGGCTGGGAACCATTTGCTGTACCATTAGCAAAATCAAATATACCCTTAGAGTATATTGGTAACCCTCAACGAATAGAGTATATTCGAAAGCTAACAACAGAAGCAGCCGCAACAAAACAAGAAGAAGAGGTCGAGGAGCCAGGAGCCGGGCCTTCACATAAACGTAAAAAAGATGTCAATTGGCGCAACTACAAACTATGAATAAGGAGAAGAAGCTGGCCCGCATTTACTACAACCCCTCACACCTGCATCATTCTCAACAGCTCGGCATTATGGAGGGCTGTGAAGAAATTAATACCTTTACAACAAGTGCGCGAATGGTTAAAAGAGCAGCCAACATATACATTGCATAAACCAGTGAGAAAACGGTTTCAACGGAATTCCTATCTTGTGTTTAATATTGATGATCAATGGCAAGCTGATTTAACCGATATGCAGAGTCTAAAAAAATATAACGATGGGTACCGGTATATTTTAACAGTGATTGATATATTTAGCCGCTATGCATTGGCAGTGCCTGTGCGTACAAAAACAGGTGAACATATTAAAGAGGCGTTTAAGAAAATATTTACATCTAGTCGGCGGAATCTCATACGTCAACAAACAGATAAAGGTATAGAGTTTGTTAACAGACTGTTTCAGGCGTACTTAAAAAAGCAACATATTCATTTTTCACAACACAAAACCCCGATATTAAGGCAAGCGTGGTAGAACGTTTTAATTGCACCCTGAAGCAAAGAATGTGGAAATATTTTACAGCGAAGAAGACTTAGCGCTACATAGATGTGCTCCCTCAGCTTGTTCACGCATTTAATTCTAGACCCCACGCTGCACATAAATTACCCCCCGCTCTTCTAAACCAAAATACATATAAACAAGCGTGGAATAGACTAATTACCCCGTCCCGTACTAGCGTTAAGGCAAACAAATATAAAGAAGGGGATACTGTGCGTATTACTAAGGTAAAACGTCATTTTGCAAAAGGTTATAAAGAAAATTGGACAGTGGAAATATTTAAAATAAAACAAATACAATATAAAGAAAAGAAAGTGGTTTATATATTAGAGGATTTAAATGGTGATGTAATTGATAGTACATTTCACGAAGAGGAAACACAAGCTGTGCCGCTACCGAAAGTTTACGAAATAGACGAAATTTTAGAAGCTAAAGGTAAACAAATACTTGTTCGGTGGCGGGGTTATCCTGCTTCATTTAATTCATGGATTCCAGTTTCCTATTTAACGAACGACTAGCAACATTTAAAATACCGGGGGAATGGAAAGTTCCACCACGTCAGCTTGCAGAGTGTGGTTTTTATTTTATTAAATTACCTGATATTGTAAGATGTGCATATTGTACTTTAGAATTAGGTAATTGGCAATCTTATAATATCCCCTTGAAAGAGCATGAACGCTGGACTACATTGCCGTCTGTTAAGAGGTAACGTAGATGTCTGTGGCTATAAAATAGAAATAAGACATTTTTCTATGCCTGAGAAAGAATGGTAATAATAATAATACAATATTATAAACTAGTGCTATATTTGTGTATATAGCAGAAAAATAATGAATGATCCTTATTTGCAATATTATTCGCATCAGGCCAGTAGTGGTTATGTATATAAAGGTGCACCATACCAAGAAGGGTACGGTATTGGTAGTTTTCTAAGTGGTTTATTTCGTACTGTATTTCGATTATTAAAACAAGGTGCAAAAAGTGTTGGCAAAGAATTGTTACGGGGTGGTATTAATGTAGTCGAAGACGTATTAAATAGTAATAGACCCGTTGAAGAGGTTTTAAAAGCACGGTGGCACGAGGCAAAAAGTAATTTAAAGAATAAAGCACAAAATAAAATAGATCAAGTTGGCGGGAGGAGGAGAAAGTAAAAATAAGCAACCAGGTGGTGGTGTAAAGAAAAATAGGAAGAAGAGATATATTTTCGATTGAGTATGGAAAAGCATACTTGTTTTTACCTTACACTACCCAGTAACAGTTCTATGGAATATTTTCCGCAAAATACTATAGCATGTTATACTATCAAACTATACCAGCCTCTCGTGCTGGAGAAAGCGATATGGGAAACAGCTGTTGTTGAAGTACATTATACAGGCTCATTTCAAAATGTTTCCAAATATACTAATAATATTTATTATAGGGGCTCGGATAACGAAAGCTGGAATGTAACTAAAATAATGCCCGACATTATTATCACGTTGACGATATTCTATCTCCAATTAACTATAAAAGCGATAAATTGAATTTACAATTAAAAGTTAATGCTTCGGTAAAACGCATTGAAGTTAGTAGAGTAAGAAAAGATGACGAGAGTGTAAAAGAAGTACGCCTATTACCCGAATTAGCCAGAATGCTCGGTTTTGATTATATACAACAAGACAATATTGTACTTGTCCATCATGCACGTTATCCACCCGATCTTCAGAAATCGCTACCCGTACACATGTATATGTATAGTGATATTGTAGAACCTCAACTCGTAGGTGATACTGTTGCTCCATTACTGCGTATTATAAATACAAATATTAAAGGGTATGGTGCTAGTAATGTGCATATCTTTGAAATCCTCATTACGTCCCCGTACAACGTAAATAGTTTGATCAGATTATTATTGATTTAAGATAAAGCACGGGTAATCCACTTCCTTTCAAATATGGTAGTGTATGTGTAAAACTACATTTTCGTAATATGGTATTAAAAAAATAAACTAATTTGGGTATTAATAGCAGTAGAAATGCAGTGTGAGTGTACGCAATCAGAATTAGATCTATTTACGGGTCTGCCCGCTCAAACTAGTACCATAGGTAATAAAACAGTACCATATTACCCTGTGGCGTCAATATCTGATAATGCACCCATACAGTTTGTAGTCCCCGGCCATGGTGATGATTATATTGATTTACACATACAATGCTACATATTAGAGGTGAAATTACTAAACCTGATGGATCTGATTTAACATCTACTGATAAGAAAATAGGTCCTGTAAATGATTTTCTCAGTGCAATATTCAGTGAGGTACAAATATATCTGAATAATCAACTAATTTCCTATTCCTCGCATACCTATCCATTTCGATCGTATATTGAAAAACTACTGAATTATAATGCCAATGCAAAAACAACTCATCTTCAAACGGCAATGTGGTTTAAAGATACTGTCTGTCATATGGACAGTGTGGCCGATAATAATAATCAGGGGTTTAAAAAACGCTCACTTCTCACAGCGTTAAGTCAGCCCTTTGAATTACTGGGCTTTATTCATGGTGATATTTTCAATCAGGAAAAATTTCTATTGAGTGGTGTACAGTTGCGTATTAAGCTAATTCCAGCCAAACCCGTATTTTGTCTAATGGGCGAGACTGGAGATGAGGGGAAAGTTGTAATTACAGGTGAAACACTGTTTATGAAAAAGGTTGATATGTCGACCATGGTGAAAATTGCACAAAATAAAGTATTACAAAATCCTAAATTTAGAGTAAAATACCTGATAACAAAGGTGCAGGTGAAGACAGAGACTTTACCGCAGGGCATTATGGACATCACTCTTCCAGATTTGTTTTCCGGCATAGTGCCTAAATGTATAGATTATTGGGTTTGTTACTAATACAGCTTTCAATGGTACTTATTAGACAAATCCTTTTAATTTTAAGCATTTTAGTATGTCACTCTTTACATTGAATGTTTACGGAACTCCTGTTCCATCTAGACCACTACAGCCAGATTTTGATAATAAGCTATATATACAAGCATATTCTACGATATTTACACGGTCTGGTATTTATTATTCTAATCAAGGTAATGATATTTCACTTCCCGAATATCCTGATGGTTATACTCTACTGGTGTTTGATTTAACTCCCGGTTCTAGCGCTAGTGCTGCATTTCATACTAGCCCCCAGCGACAGGGAAGTGTACGACTAGAGGTTCATTTTAAGCAAGAATTGTCATCTCCTGTAACCGCGGTTATTTACAGCGAATTCTCATCAGAACTAGAAATTGATTTCCAGAGAAAAAGATATATTAATTTAAAAAATGTTAAATACCCTTGAACTTTATGAGGTATTTACAACAGAATTTGCCTAGAAATCATTTTATAGCTGGATATGCTGCAGATTAACTGCCTCCGTTTATCCATACATTTCCTGCAGCTATTATTATAAATACTGATACTAGTAATAAGCCCGGTGAACATTGGGTTGCTGTTAACATTTCTTATTCAGGGCACGGTGAATATTTTGATAGCTATGGGCTTCCACCATATATACCGTATCATATAAGGTTTTTAAAACGAAACTGTTTATTTTATACGTGGAATAATAGACGTATTTAAGGTGATTTATCTCAATTCTGTGGACACTATTGATTTCTCTATTTAGCATGTCGTGCATCTGGCTATTCACTACAGGCCTTCAAATAAATTCTCAACCGACAACGCTAATGTTAGCGATATTATGCTTTATTCGTTTATGAGAATGGTCCCTGGCGCGAGATTAAGTTATCCGTAAACCTTGTGTATGTGTTGGTCCCTGGTGCGAGATTAACTTCTCCGTAAACGACGATTGTGTGTGTGTGTGATTGATCGCGAGATGAATAGCCAGATGAGTTCAGTTAGCAGTATACACAAAACTTCATATTTATGTTACAGTGTAGACTATGGTGGAAGCCCTGTGTAATTTTGATATTTAAAAAAAGTGACTGAAGTTTTTTATGTATAATAAAATATTTTAGTATAATAAAAGGAAATATTTTTTCATAAGTTGGTTATAGAATAAAATGTACCTTGGTCACTCAATCCCACCATACCGAATGTGAAAACAGAATTTCAGTATATCTAGCCATTTACGAGATATACATAGTTCAATATTTGACCTTTGACCTCGAGGTCACCACTTTTTTCACAAATAGTACTTAATCCCCCCATACCGAATGTGAAAGCAGAATTTCAATATGTCTAGCGGTTTACGAGATATATACTGTTAAATATTTGACCTTTGACCTCGAAGTGACCATTTTTTTTCACAAATAGTACTTAATGCCCACATAGCAAATGTGAAAGCAGAATTTCAATATTTGACCTTTGCCTAGGTTATAGGGTGTTGTATAGAAACTGACTTCAAATTTATGTTATAATCTCTGCTATGTTGAATAGGGGTTGGTAAAGGTGCCGTAGTCTTTTATAAATAGGGGACGGTCCGTAGCCTCTGTACCTATGTAATCTCTGCTATGTTAAATAGGGAATAAATTGTAGCCTTGTCGTTTCTCATCATAATCTACCTAAATCCAAAGTTTGGCAATTAGCCCCCATATCTCGAAAACGGCTGAAAATATCGAAAAAATAAATAAAAAACACCCCCTTGGTGATAATCCGATGAAAATTTAGGGAATTAGGAACCATTAGGCCCCCATATATACCATGGCTCGTAGTCTTTATCAAATACACCACGATTGCTGGGGAAAATAATCTGCTATAATCACCTATTGCATGTTCTCTAGGCCTTCAGGGTTCTACAATATGGGTCATAGTCTTTTACTCTGGATCATGATACCTAACTCCCCAAATATTGGTTCCATCTTTACCAAACTTCGGAATTAGGTAGATTATGATGAAAAACGACAGGGGGTTGCCATAATGGGGTATTTTTTCGATTTATTTTCAGCCATTTCGGAGATATTGGGGGCTAATTGCCAAATTTTTGTCTCATCTTTACCAAACTTCGGAATTAGGTAGTTGGAGGCTATCAGACCCTGGTTATACCGTAACATATATTAAATAGGGGTTGAAAAAAAGTGCCATAATCTTTCATAAATAGGGGTTGGAAAGTAGGGTTAATCTTTATGTTAAATATGTTCACGGGGTAGCCTATCTGCTATGTTAAATAGTTTGTCTATATGTATCTCTGCTACGTTAAATTTAACCTAAAACATTGAGTAAATTTAACCTAAAATGGTGGCATGTGTGAATCAATAAATCCCAGTTCTAAAGGTAGATTTTTTTTCACGAACTCATTGACCGACTCCGACGCCATCTTGTTCCAATTTCGCGTGTTCGCACTGTAAATATATAACGGAAAAATCACCGTCTGTAAGTTCGTATCGTGGCTTAGTGGTTAAGATGTTGTGTTGCTGAGTAAAACAAGGGGTACGAATCCCGGCGGGAGCAAGGTTTTTATTTTTTCATTCTAAATATGTTTCTATATGTTCATATTTATTATTATTAATTGCTTTCTTGCATTTTTTGTATTCGTCTTAAATTCGTGATTATGGGATCGTGGATCCGGACCCTTCCCCCCCCCAAACTCAGAGTTTTATGGAAAAATAGTATTACTTCAGGTGTAATTATATATATTTAATATACATTTCATGCCCAGACACACCTTGGACCCCTCCCGAAACCAAATTCTGGATACGTGTCTGCCTTCTGTGATGATAGGCTCGAATGATGGAACAAAACCAAAGTCTGTTTGTCTATCTATCTATCAAAGTCTTGGCAATTGTTCTATGTTTATCCATGTTGCTCAAGTCGTTTCTCTTTTTAGTAGTAGTTTCTTTTACAAGTGTTCCAGTCATATGTGCTCCTAAATTCCTATAGTTTCGTGTTCCCATACCAAGCCAAAGTGATCGACCTAGAATTTGAATAAACTGTTTGATTGGTTCATTTTATACTACACGCGAAATTTTAGAAGAGAACGTAGGAATCCAATTAACATTATAAGTTTACAATTTGAACCACAAATACATAGGCGTGTGTACAGACAGTGAAGAACATAGTCCGGGCGTTGGCGTGATAGAGAGGGGAGGGAGCATGGTTCCATGCGAGAAGTTCACGATCCTCAATACAAATCATGCAAGTGAAGTGGGTTGAAGAGAGACTTTTCATTGCAAGATTCTAATAATCATTTTTTCGAAACTGGAATGAAGTTTCTCTCTCTCTGTGTGTGTGTGTGTGTGAGAGAGAGAGAGAGAGAGAGAGTTGCAAGAAATAGATAATGTAATATCATCAATATGAACTAAAAAATAACTATTGATATGCAATAAAAAGTTAAAGTTGAATTGTTAATGTATTTTGTTTAAATGATGAAATTGGTGAACAATAGTTTGTGATAAGCAAGTGTGCGTTTTATATAAGAAAAAAAGTTGACCTGTTTTCACTTCCTTTCAAGGCTTGGTTCGGAGTTTGTTACGCCACGCAGAAATAAGTAAATAAATTAGTAAAAACCAGAATAAGCAACTGAGAATTAATCAAACAGTAAATAATAAATAGCAATTATAATAATAAATGTAATATAGAACTGTAACTTGGATAATTAACCGAAATCAAATCACCGTCACGTGTGTAATAGTTTAACTTTATAAGTTGGGGTAGAGCTCAGGTCTGGTGTTCTGGGTCATCGGTTCCATCCCTGCTCATGTCATATGGGCTTTGTGGTGAACAAACAGCGCGTGCGTTGGTTCTCTCGGGGTTCTCCCGCTTCCTCTCACTTCTTCATTCCACCAATTCATTCCATCATCATGCGTCCAGCCTGAGCCAAAGTTGCTTAAATGACTTGAAAATTAAGTTCAAATTCAACTATTCCCGTCAGATGTTAACTGTATTCAGAAATCATAAAATTGCTTATTGACGAAAATATTTTACAAACTTACAGAAACCTAGGAAAACCTCAAAGTTCCCGAAGTGCTGATACTTGAATAAATCGTATATGCATTCAAAGGTCAAACCGTGCTATCCTGACCATGTGGTCGAGTGGGTAATGTCTTCCAGTTGGTATGGCACGCTGCCCGTCATCTAGACTGAAGATTTCCCAGGATGATACCTTAACTACACACATAGCGCAGGATATTTTAGGAATATCCCGTTTAAATCCGGTGTTGATTATCCGAGATTTGGTGTAAAGCCTTAGGTTCTTATCCTGTTTTGTTTCTCGGCTCACCAGTAACCCTGAGTAATTATCGCAACTTCTCAGAGAGAAAAATGGCAGGAATTCCGACAGGATTTTCATTGTGTGGGTGTAAAGTCAAAATTGGGAGGGTGTAAGTGGATTTTTTTCACAGTTTCTTTCGAAATTTGACCGAAACATTTTTAAAGTTGGGGATGCTTTCAAGGATTTGGGGGTGACCATATGATGTTCAGCTACGAAATACCGTGCCGCATTGAATCGTAAACCTCATGCAGACGAGGTAAGAAAATTCCTTCTTGCACACCACCATACACGATATACTTTCGTTGTGTTGCCGGTCTTATCTTAATTGTGACTTTTATGTGACAGAATTTTCACAACTCTCTCTTTCTTTTATAACATACTTCTGTATAACCTCAACAACTTTTATCGTCTGCGTAAGGTTTGCGCTTACATGTAACATGACATTGCATACTTTAACTTCTTTTATAGGACTGGAGATATGTTGATACTGAAACATCTTTCAGCAGCATAGAATGCTCTTCTAGTATGAGGATGGTTAGTTCTGGACTGAAACAGTTATATAAGCCAGGTGAACAGAAAATATTTTGTCCTAACCTTGCATACGAGAGAGGTAGCGTTCAAAGAACGAGAGCTTTACATTGACTCCGATTCTCTTTTGTCCCCACAGAGTATCGAACCTGGCATTCCATTATTACAAAGTGATTATCGAAACCTGTTGCCAATTGGGAAATTTCTTATATTATTAAGCGTTTTTTTTAAGAAAAATCCAAAAACTACCATTACTATAGTTTACATGTCACAATGATATCGGAAATAAGTTGTGTTGATTTCGTGCAAATACGTAGATCTTGTTATATGTCAATACTGATAATGTCGGCTCTTGGTTAGTTATAGTTGGTTAGCACGGTCATCTTTGGAGCGCGTAGATCTGGACCATGGCTTTTAGAGCTCCATAGAACGCAATTCTGTACCGAGCTGCTGTAGTTCAGTGGTAGAGCGTTGTCGTGGTATTCTGGGGGTCGTGGGTTCGATCCCAGCGGCCGTCCATCCTGACTGAGCTTTACCCAGGGATTTTCCTCAGTCCCATCAGATGGCACCTTCAATGTAGGCCATGGCCGACACTTTCTCGAATCCTTTCCCCTCCTTTATCCCGGCCTGAGCCTTAGATGCCTAAAAGTCATAAATAAAATTCGAATTCATTCAACGCATTTCTGCAGAACCGAGTTCATGTCTGGTTGTTCCGTGTAAAATAACGTTCATAGAGCAGTGCCTATTACATCCCTTTTCATTTGTGAGTGAGGGAATTGCTATTACAGTCCGAAAGGAGATGGTGAACCCCTATCGTTTTTGCTAAAGTGGACTGTGGACCACTCGGTTCAATGGACCCCGACGGAAATTGAACTCGTTACCACGCACACAGAAAGCGAGTGCGCTAAACTTCTCAGCCACCTTGAGGTCCTTTTTCATTCGTGATCTAAAAATTATTTGAACCTGTTCATGTCACTAACGTTGTTTGATACACGCGACCACTAGGCAGAGCGAAACTCTCTGCTGTTCTGTAACGAGTAGTTCTCTATGATTTTTCATAACTTTAAGAATTGCATTTGCTTATACCGCTTTTAAAGATTCTGTCACTCCCATTATTAAGTAATTAACTCTATGGTTCACAGAATTCGAAGATTTATCGCAGTAGTAAAGTACTACAATACTTACACAGAACTGGCAGATCCTGTTTTGTTTAACCGCATGCTTAGCTTTCTCCATTTTTGCTCCCTCCTAGAATACAATAACTACATGTCTGATTACAATAATCGAACATTTTTCACTGATTTTTTTTATACATTAAACTCCAAAGCGGACCAATTTTATTTCATAACCGTGTAATACTTACACAAACCTACAGTGTGTCCCCAAATGCAGAATGTTTCCACAAAATAAAGGGACATATTTTTACGTTATACAGTAATACCTTAAATATATGTAGCAATATTTAATAAGAACATGTGATTTCCTGATATGTATAATGAACATAATTACTTCTGTACTATATTATTAATTTATTATGAAGTATATTGATTAAGAATTAATATCCGTAGCGCATTTACAGAGATATTTGAAATTTTTCGATTACAAACATGTCCATTCAGTGTATATTGTACATGAAAAGGTATAAACAAGTTTAGAGTAATTAAACTCTATATAACAAGCATATATTGCTATAATTTGTACCTCGGTTCATTAAAGTATCGAATAAACATTACATTTGAAAGCAGACAATTCAAATAATCATATCAAACAGCATAAACTGTAAAATTGTAAGAAATTATGTTCAATTATAAATAAGCGACTCGCTCTATACTTAATCAGTGCACAAACTATTCAAGCTTTATAAATGCATTCAGTCCTATAAATGACAAAGCGGACTTGCTTGATAACTGTTTCTCGATTTGAACTCTGAATCCTTCGTTTCGACAACCGGTTTATATAAGGCGATGCTTATTTTGCTTTTTAAATCATATATGGTGTAATTGTGCATTACCTCTTCGTTATATTAAGTTATAGGAAAAACAAAAGAAAGATCACGAAAAAGAAACAAGAAAAGAAGAAACAACAGAAGATCTAACCCTTAACTATTTTGCATTGCTAATTTCCCTTACCTGCTTTCCCCTTCTACCTTTTTTCATCTGTTTTGGTTTTCTCTCTTCTTTTCCCCTTCCCTCTTCAGGAGGGGTGAGGAATGCATTAAACTAGTAGTAGAAGTGTGTAAAAAAGTAGGAGTCATACATTTTCAAAAAGCAATTAGTGACAACCAAATGACTTTGATATAGAAAGTAGATTCATTATGTCTTATTTTAGTTTAATTGGATCCTTTTGAGGTATACCGTCGCCTTGTGAGTTTGTGGAAACCTAACATTAATCAGGGTGACGGGTCACTAATGCATAGACGTTGTATTATGTTAATGTTACGCACTTGCGGCCTCGACGATGCATACTTGAATACGGAATCAGAGCAGCCTCCCCCGACCTTGAATGGTTGGACATATATACATGGATACCATTGACGCAACATGTTGGTTTTAAAGAAAAATAAGAAGATAGTTGATATACAGTAGTCTTCCTCTATTTTATGAATGACTTAAAATCTTTTTAGAAGAAAAAATATTAGAGAGAAAAAGATGGAAATTTGGAATAAAAGTAACATATTATATGATGAATTATGAAATAAAGCAAGCGACAACCTATAAAGTTCGATCGGTTATGCTATATCTCTAAAATAAACGTTTATCATGTTTAATAAGTGTAGCATATGTACACATTGTATAATCAGGAAGATAGACAGCCTCCTTGTGTATTTGCTATCAAATAAATGTTGTTTGAATTGCTATGATGAGTATTATTGTAATAATAATGTAAACGTACTGGGCAAAATAACAGATGCTAAATAAGTTTAAGAGGTAACAAGACCCGATTTTGTAATAATGTTAGAACGATGTTCTATATCATAGAATATTTGAAAGCGACATCTGATTACTTGCTAGTTATGTAATGAACTTTACATTTCACAACGTTAGATCCAATCGGATGACTCCTAGCTATGGCTAACATGCATCTACTGATTTTCCGAGATTTTTCTCGTTGCCATAGAGAATTATGGAATGGATTCTATACTTATGTAATGGACTTTACATTTCGCAGCATGAAATCCAATCATATCACCTCCTAAATATACCTAACATGCACTTACGGATTTTTCAACATTTGTTTCGTTCACATAGGGAATCTAACATATTGTGGAATGGATTCTATACTTGTGTAATGAAGTTTACATTTTACAGCATGAAACCCAATCAGAGGTCCTCCTAGTTATGGCTAACATCCACCAAGTAATTTTCCAAGATCTGTTTCGTTCATATAGGAAATCCAATGTCTTATGTAGATGTTGGTTTTGATATGTATTGGACTTGCCGTGTTGCGTCTTTGAATCGAATGAGATAAACCCTAGTTATGCCTAGCATGCATCTACTGATTTCCCAAGACATCTCTTGTTGCCATAGGACATCTAATGTCTTATGTAGGTATTGCCTTAGCTATCTGTCGGACTTAACATTTTATGCCTTTGCATACACGTATGGCTTCCCTCTCGCTTATTACTAACATGCATTTGGTTGGTTTCTAAGTTCTTCTGTTTTTATTGAACCTTATAGGTTATGTAGGTGTTGTTTAAGGTATGTCTCGGACTTATCGTTTTACACCATTGAATCCCTTCGACTTATTCCTAGCATGCATGCATCTCTTGATTGCTCTTAATCTCTGAGTTTTTTCATGTGCAATGTTCAACTTGTAATGGTAAGACACATATATTGTAGTTATGTGATTCCTCTATTATATTCTTACCATTGGATTGACAATGTTTTAAGGACGATACCTACAGTTTTAAGGTGGACTCCAAACCACTTGTATTTCTTACCAGTAATGGAACTCAAAATCCTTCTAATTACAAATTAAAAGTGGATATGAATGGAAAATGGAGTCGGTCAATGTAAGTTTATTGTTAGAAAATGAAGCGACAGGTCCATCTCTTAAGATGATGTCTCTATATCTTACTTTTGAAAGCAGCCAGAAAACTCTGCATTACAGATTTTGTTTAGGAGACAGTGGGCAACAACCAATCTGGGATTGGCTAGAGAACAGCTATTGATATTCAGCCGCCTTATTTAGGTACTGGTCCAACATTACCCTGTTATGAGTGACACTGATATTTTGCCTTTAGGGATTTTTGTCTGAGATTAGAAGAAGATAGAGGCAGGTAGATCAACTTTATTTTACTTATATATTTTTGAATTAGACTGAAATTTTATATTATAGGCGCACTGAAAATAGAAGAATTGCTATGAATTTTGAACTTGTTAAAGAAATTGTTGGTTTAGGTGAAAGTTAGGAGGGGGCGGTAAGTTTTAATCTTTTATAGCTCTACATACTAATTAAGGCTTGTAGGCAACTATGAAACAAGTTGAGTATATACAGAACAACTTGCAATACGTCAATGATGGTGAAAGTGTTGCTAACTTAAGATCAGCAGTGTTGACAACTAAGATTAATTTATTTAATATTCATTCTTTAAGGTTTATATGTTATTTCGCATGTAGGAACAGTACAGTAACTCAATTTCGTCAACTGTTGCCAACTAAAGATCAACAGTGTTGTCATCTTGGAATAATTTAATAAATGATGTCACTTAGTTTCCTTATTTTCTGCTATAGTCACAATTTTTAGACTACATTTCCTAAACCAAACTCGTCAGTAGTACTGCTAGGTTATATACCTCATAGGATAGGAACTGCAAAAGAAGTGTTGGACTTGATCTAAAGTATCCAAAGACGAATTTAGTGGCTGGAACTGCCAGGTAAGATATCAAATGCAAAACTTTAAAAAGTGTTGACCACCATGTATAATACACTCGTGTCGAGATGGCTTGCATAACCAGTATGCTACATGAATAAACAAGCATTTCCTTTAAACAAAGTCCTCCTCTCAGAAGACTGCAAACACATCCACCATAGGTGATGGCGTCATTTGAATTAAAACAATCTGATTGGTTGACGAAGCCAATAAATTGCGGAGAGAATTGAACTACAACTTAATTTGCTGCAGGTGAATCAGGAAACAATGGATAGCTGTGAGTGTACTTTTGCAGAGGTGACCGTCGAGTGTGTGCTGGCAAGTTTTGAAGAAAACATGGTACAAGCAAGCGCTCTGCATGATGACTCGAATTATGCTTTATTACGTTGAAATATTTGTGTCAAGAAGAAACAATGTGCAACAGCGGAATGTAACAACAAACATAGTGTGTAAATGAGGATAACATATCATTGCAAACAATAACATAAGAAAAACCAATGGAACAGTTTTGACAATGAAACCTCCCCCTAACAACTGACGATATTCAACGGAGAAACCACTTGTTGCCTTGGGTTACATTCGTCTAACCTAACCTTGAACAAAGGAGCAGATGGCCGAATATATTTTTCTCTGCAACACTGTTCCCTCATCCCCACTATTATACTAGTATTTGTAAGACAATAGTTATTGTCTAATTCCCTGGGTGTTAGACAGCGTGCACTGATGTACAATAATTATTACCTTACAACTACTAGAAAAATAGTGGGGATGAAAGAACAGTGTTGCAGAGAAAACAAATATATTCGGCCATCTGCTCCTTTGTTCAAGGTTACGTTAGAGAATGTAACCCAAGGCAACAAGTGGTTTCCCCGTTGAATGTAGCCAGTTACGGGGTGGTTTCATTGTCGAAACTGTTAAATTGGTAGTTCTTTGTTATTGTTTCCAATGATATGTTATGTTATCCTCATTTACACACTAGGTTTCTGTTGTTACATTCCGCTGTTGCACATTGTTTCTTCTTGATACAAATATTTCAACGCAATAAAGTATGAATCGAGTCAACTTGCAGAGCGCTTGCTTGTACCATGTTAGGTTTTTTAAAAAAGCTGATTTTTCTGTGGTTGATATCAATTGTTTACAGTGTTTGGGAAACTGTAACCTTATCTGCAAGCCCATTCGTAGGTGATAAAATGGATTGTGCTGTCCCATCGTACGCTAATATCTGTTGTTACAACATTTTCAGGGTTTGGTTTTCTAGAAAAGTATTGTCAGTGTAGGTGATACAGAGTTATGTTTGTTGTGGTAAAAATTGTTTTCATAGTTTGTAATGTATGGGTTCATGCGTTGTAAATACGCTACTGCAACTGTACTAGAGTTTTGTGTGGTTACATTGTTAGTCATAGAGAAAACCTGTTCCTTTGACCTGTTAGAGGACACCACTGTGCAGGCCAGCTGCCACTAAATGCTTTTTATAATAGCTTTCGTTCGCGTACGCGCTCCCGTTATATATCCGGGCGCCAATGCCAATGGAGTTCTGTTTGTACGTGCGTCGTGAAGTAGATAGATCTGCTCTGCCATTGTGTATAAACAGTACGCATCATCTTGTGTCTTGTGTTGTTAGTAACGCTACTGTTAAATTCAATTCATGGAAAATCCAATCGACGTTTTGCTTGCTACGCAAGAAAGTTCATTGGTATGATGACCAGGAAACTGTTCTTGAGTGCTGCGGCCTCTGTTTTACTACAAAATGGTAGGTTTCCACCTTGAAGAAACGGATCCCAACATGTTACTACATCATTTCTATACTACTTTTGGAACAATGAAGAAGTTGTCTTACAAAGCTGTGCAACTTCTTGATCTGGGGTATTACGGATTTTTCGGAAGTGTGGAAAGTAAAGAACTGGCATGGAGTTATTATTGCGAGTTGTTACCGGAATATGATGGATTTATTGCACAGGAAGCTATCGATTTCTTTGGTTCAGAAACTTGTTCGAGTGGTGTTGGTGTTGGCATGCAACAGGCGAGTGTTGATGA
Organism: Lepisma saccharinum; assembly: GCA_022664845.1. Taxonomy (NCBI): domain Eukaryota; kingdom Metazoa; phylum Arthropoda; class Insecta; order Zygentoma; family Lepismatidae; genus Lepisma; species Lepisma saccharinum. The sequence continues at coordinate 29,972 of JAGDQP010012686.1, forward strand.
TGTGTATAGCGACATGGATATTGATGGTATCGATGAACATGTGTGTGTGACTATTCTCTGGATAGTGATACGGATACTGGGGTGCAACGGTGGATGCAAGATCATGACTTATGTATGATGTATGGTTAGCCCCCAATTCGAAATCATATCCGAAAAACCAAGAACATATCCGAATTTTCCTCTGCGGGGTCGTGAAATAACAATTATATCAGTTGTTATCACTACTACTCGTGATCCCGAGGAGATTGTAATCGATTTGTTTCAGTTTGCCGTGGTCAATTTACTTAGGGATGTTGACCAAGCATCCAAAGTTGGATTTAATATTTAAAGTTGGAAATGCACTGTAGGAAAGCCAGTATACATTCCATTTCCACTACGGGGACATCTTACATCGAAAAGTATGTTACGGAAAATAGAAAATGTAGTAAACTCAAACGAGGTGATAATATCACCATTAGGGTTAATATTACAGATCCCTGTCAAGGGCAAGGCTTGGTAATGATAGGCATTTGCCATTAGCAAACTTTCTGCAGAACCACATTATTCCCGTAGAAGAAGTTCCAAATTGTCTTGCCCGTGCATTGCCAATCCTGAAAACTGGCATGTCAATGCCGCTGAATTGTGTTATTATGCTGACGTAGATTTACGTAGTAACAATGGAGGTACATTAGAGGACGTATACAAGTTATAAAGGTACTTTAGAAATAATTATCAAATTATTGTTTATGGCCGTGTTTCCAAAATAGGTCAATACAAGAAAAGGTATGTCGGCCTCATGGCAAAGAAGAAAATGTTGATACGGTTTGAAAATAACCGTTACGATGTCATAGATGATACTGCGTCATTTTTAGGAGGTAGAGGCTATTGTGATTATTGTTTCAATCCCTATACGGAACGCAGGTAACATACATATCCGTATATTTGTAGTCAATGCGAGACATATCATCCTGATACAGAAAGTAATGATGAAACTAAACGATATTGTGTCAAGTGCAATCGTTCGTTTGTAAATCAGGTGTGTTTTGACAGACAGGAAACAAAAGCGTAACGTAAATCTATTTATGATTATGTTCAGTTATGTTTTCAGTGCGGTGTAAAACTTGATTGGCGTAATAGAAAGTCGAAACATGTATGTGGTGGACATTTCTGTAAAAGGTTTTTAGATTATGCAGATGAGACCCATATCTGTTACGTGAAACCAGAGCATCCTGAACTGGTAGAAATATCCTATACATTATTTTCGATATCGAGACTATGCGATTGGATGCAAGCGATAAGGGTTAACATGAATTACAACCTAATTTAGTTTGTGTAATGCACCGTTGCTATCAGTGCAAAGATTGTCACGAAGATAGCTATAGATGCAAAGTTTGTGGTAATGAGGATGGTATTCAGGACTTTGTATTACATACTATATGACGTACACGCGGAGTCGGGAAGGGATTCACAATGTTGAATTGAGGATTAAAAGCTATGCTAAGAGATATTCTGAGAATGAGAGAAACACTAAGGATTGATTGTTAGCAAATGGAACACAGACTTATATGTATTCTGCACAGGTATCAATATTTTTTTTTATCCTTTATTGCCTTTTTATTACATCCGCTGATGTATACATCATTTGAACACGTGACTTGCTCAACAGTATTAAATCATCATCTTCTTCTCGTTTGATAACATTTCCAGAAGTTAGATGCTATTGTCCTACTATGCTTCTTGTGCTGTTTACTTAAACCACTTGACATTCACCGCAATATTTAGGTGCCTTGTAAGAATTTTCATGTGAACAACAAATATCACTTAATGATTCGAGAAGACGATGTATCACTATTCTGTCTGCACGAAGTCCGTATGATTTATCATAAGAAATGTTCCTCGTATAAATGTTGGAATGCGAATATGCAATACGAGTCCTTTCTGCGATGTATATTTTCTTCCAAAACAAATCCTAGGATCAAAAGTAACAAGGAAATGCAGTATATCAAAGAAAACAAGAAAATATAATTAGAGACGATATATACAACAGTCAATCAAAATCACTCCTAATAAAGATTCTTTAGTGTTTTGAGACTAAAAGAAAATCATTGAAAGATGACCAACTAGCTCCATCCTTCAAAAATATCTATCGCAAGACGGTGATAAATTCATATTATTTCGGTTTTCTCTTAGAAAGATTCTACGAACACAGACTTACCTTTCTCCGCACCACCATGTGCTATGGAACTGGTACTGTAAGATATTTGTATTCAGTCTGTTTTAAAATCGCTTCTTTATATCACGAAATATTCCGTTCTGATTATGTGCTGACTCTTGAAAGTATAATTCCTGATAGCAGCAAACGTTTCACCATCAGTCAAATTTAACTTGTTCCTGAATCTTTGTCTGGATGAACAATGTCCTGAATAACTTCAATAAATACAGTTTGTGAAACGACAACGGTTCTCTTCGCACTCATAGCAATGCCACTAAAACTCATACTATTAGCGTTCCCTGTGCAACCGTGAAGTTGGCTATCTTCTTCAGAGTCATTGGGTTCAATAACTGGAAATGACATCTAAGCTCCACTCCCTGTGCTGACGTGTACTGATACTCATCATTCGCAACGCTTACGTGAGTATTCATCCAATCATACCCGAACCCAGCTGGCATTCCCACGCACCAACGACTAGGCCTGCGTTGGGGGGGGGGGGGGATACAGCCAACATGAGTAGGTAAAGCTTAGGGTTCGAAAACGCCAACCGAGGTGCTTTTCAGCAGTCGTACAGAATTACAGCGCACCAAACTGGCTGCGTTCCAAATTCAGGCCTTAAACCAAATACGCTTGGTTTTATTTCCTTCCTGCGTCCTCTGACCTGATGTGCACCAAATCTTCAATGTAATCCAAAATTCTTATTAGTTTCCATCGACTGGTGAAGTTCAGTTGTTTGTACTGTGTCAGATTCTTTGCCAATACCTTCCATTCATCATTTGTATCTCTTGCTGTTTTGTCGTGTTGTTTTTCTTTTGCAGAAATATTCCAAAGTTTTGAAATAACATAGTACCGGAGATCAACTTCCAGCAAATGAAAATCAACATCCTCTGTTGAGCGCCGAATAAACTATTGTCACTCACCTATCTTGTCTCTATCCCATAAGATGAGTTAGGATGCAAATACTTGAACTATTCTGTGCAGTATTCATAAGAATTGTCTTTCTATCGTTTAGGTGCTAAAGCTACAAAATCTATTAGGTCTATCGTGAATTGTGCTTCTAATAAACTAGAATTATAATTGCATAAAAGTTTTCTTCATATTCAGCGGTACGCGCTATGACTATAGGCCCATACTCATGTATTACAACAGGGTCCCAAGTATAACCAAAATGGTAGCTCTGGCACATAATGCTCATGAATTCGACAATTTATTTGTTGCACTTGAAATCTTAGAGCATCAGCAATTGGTACTCGTGGACATAAAATAATGCAACTATCGATAAATAATATTGTATTCAGAGACTCTACCTGTTTATGGGGGTTCGATAAGCGGACCTGCCACAAACGCTAGGCTTGGCAGAATCTCTCAAGAAAGGTGATTTTCCACATCTTTTCAATACCTCGTGTAATCAGAATTATGTAGGTTTATATCCAAAACTGGACTATTACGAAATTGACATAAATTCGACGAGGATGCAAAGGTTATTGCTATATGGCACAAGGAATGTGTCAGGAGTAAAAAGACATGCGATTTCCACAACGAACTGTTACAATACTGTCAAAATTATGTTTGTTTCCTAACTTTGGCACTCATTCGGTTTTCTAATCTTATTGAAAGTAAAACAGAAGGGCTTTAATGTTTCCTTCATACCTAAACCATAGCTGCAGGGGCGATGCTTTGTTTTCGTTCGTCATCTCAAGGACAATACCATCCCAATTATCCCACCATTGGGATCTCATCACGGGACAAATCAGAGCAGGCAAGCTAAATTTTGGCTTCGCTACATAAATTTTAAGAATAATGTTAAACTGCAAAGCTATGAACGCGGTGGTGAGGCCGTGGTGGTTAAACATTTCAGGTTAGATGGCTCTGATAAAAATACTCGTACAGCGTACGAATATTATGGCTGTTACTATCACGGACACCTTTGTATATTGCAACTCCGTGACCAGCCTTTAGTAAAGACTGAATTGAATGGAATTGTATAAACCTTCATTGTATGGCGAAGTTCAGCATACGCTGTCTTCCACTGAGCTCAAAAAATTAAAAAAGGAATACAATTACAAAATAATATAAAATGCAATACATAATTACAGATTACAGATTACAGAATACACTAAGAAGAAAATACATAGTATACAGACAGAGTAGTTAAACTTCATAATAAACCTATGTGGTTAATACACTCGATGCCACACAAACTTAAAAAATACAAAAACAGAAAATGCCCCGTACAAGAAGAAGTAAAAAATATAGAATGCAACACAATACAAAAGTATAGAATACATCGAAGGAAAAAAATGTGTTATACCGACAATGTAATTAAAGTTAATAAAGATATAATTACACTCTACATTACACAAATTTTAGTATTAAAAACCAGAAAAACCAAGCATATTATACAGTTTTATTTACGGCTGTGCAACATATTGTTATACACCTACCCAGATCATAAAAATACAACAGATAATTAAACTCGATATTACATAAAAGAACATTTTAAGCAGAGTCATAACTGTACTGTCTGTCAATAGTTGCTTCTGGAGCATATACTCTGTCAATTTTGGTTTAAATTTATTAAAGGTATTACATTGGGCTATTTCTTTCGTCAACGAGTTCCACGCTCTAGCACCAGAAACAGAGAAATCTCCAGCAGTCCTGGATAAACGGAAGCGGGGAACATTTAATGAATTAGAATTTCTGGTTGAATAAGAATGATAAGATGACCGACTAACTAGTTTGTTAAATATATAATCCGGCGACTTGTTCTTTAATATTTTAGGAAGCAAACAGCAGAGTCAGAAGTATCGTCTTCTAGACATGTTTAACAGATTCGCATTGTTTAGATAATATAGTCCATGTTCAGATTTCTCAAACCCATATACAAACCGAATAGCTGCGTTCTGCACACTTTAAATCGCGCGCATATTATTGACTGATAAGAGCGGACCATAAACTGTATCGCAATAATCGAAATGTGGCAGCAGAAGAGCTAGCACAAGATGTAGTTTGGTGCTCTCATTAAAGTAATGCCTTAGTTGATATAGAGATTTAATTATGTACAAACCTTTTATAGAAGTTTTGGTTGCGTGAGCTTTCCAATTGAGGGTGTCATCGAAATTGAGTCCACGATTTGTCACTACTTTAGAAAATATGATATGGGAAATTTACGAATGTTTATATCTAAGTTATGGGGAGAGTTTTCAGATTATTTTAGTGCCAATTACAGTATCGTTACACTTGTTAGGATTAATTATTAAGCCGTTCTGTTTACACCATTTGTCAGTCGCTAGAAGGTCATAATTTAAAAGTTTAACTTTACTTTGAATTAGACTGGGGAAGCCTGAAATCAACAATTGAGTGTCGTCTGCATAAAAATGGCACTTAGAATGTTTGATTACGGTCACAATATCAGCTAGATACCAGGAAAACACTAGCGGACCCAGTATGGGGCCTTGAGGTACCCCAGCTTCGACTGTTACCGTTGAAGATACATTAGTAACCGCCATGCTGTTTAATCACACTTGTTGTTGACTAATGGATAGCTAGAATTTAAACCATTTAATAGCGGAATGGGTGAAGTTATAATATTTCATCTTCGCTAATAAGATATCGTGCTGCACTAAATCGAAAGCTTTTGTGAGATCAAGTAGTGTAAAAATGACAATCCGTGAATTATTAACATAACGTAAAATTTCACCATTTACCTGGAGTAGAGCTGTTGTTGTACTGTACATTTTACGAAAGCCTGATTGAACGGGTGGCAAAATACCGTTATTTGAGATGTAAGCAATCAGTAGGTTATGGACGATTTTCTCCAGTACTTTGGCCATTATAGGCAGAATAGTTAACACGGGGAAACTCCATATCGCTGTAAATGGTGAACCAAACTACTGTATTACAATAGGAATAAAAAACAAAACAGGTATCAAAAAGGAAAAGAGAGAAAAGCTTCTCCTTGTAATTTCCTCTCCGGCGTCCCTTCTCCACAACCGCTTGCGCTCAGAGCCTTATTAAGGTTCTTATGAATGCAGCTAGAAGTTCTTTCCTCATCGCTCAGTTTAAATGTCTATTTATCCTTCACGCATAGAAAGAGAAATGTGAAATGAACGATACAATGTTAATATCTTTGTTTCCTTTTCTAGTTGTTTCAAAACTCTATAAACTGAAGAAAAATGTTTATGTAATTCACAAAAGCACATTGTAACATGTAGTATCAACTCAGTAAAGCCATTAGTGCAATACACTATATGTATTCTCTTCAGTGTACGTTTTGTCATTAAATTGAATTAAAAACTATTAGAAAAGCTGGACCTTATAATTATTTCTCGTTACATATTGAGCTTGCAGCCAATCGAATACAGTTGAGTGAAACAGGAAACAAATTGTATTTACATTAAATCAGAACAACTACTGATTAATGCATGTAATATTGCAAATGATAGTCGATCACCAATATCAGTTGCTGTATTACACATCCAACGTGCTTGGTAATTGGGAAATAGTAACAAAAATATAATTACATTACGATATCTGCAATACTCGTAAGCTGTAGCCAAAAATACTAATAAATATATACCATATAACGTAATTTAATAAGGATATATACTGTAGGTAAACTAATATGCGAACGTTAAGGTAGTATCATTTGTTCTTGGAGATACTGTATCCTTAAAGGATGCAACCCACACGGATGTTCAATAATTATTGCCTCACAAATACTTCCTCTTCATCTCTAAAACTCAAAACCGAGTTTCAGGTCAGATAAGCAGGTCTACTGCCGTACTGGAGCTAGTAATAGCGATGACACGACAGGCACCAGAGAAGATAACAAAAGTACACTACGTGATGCGAGACAATGTGGCCACAATGGTGGAAAGGGCAGCAAAATTTAACTTTGCCCCCATGGGAAAATTTCTAGATCCAGCACTGGTTAATTGTTACATTCTTCAAAAATAACCAACACTAGTGCCCCTGTAATTTTAAAGCAGATGTATCTAGAAATATTTCAAGAAATATATATATTTTTTAAAATCAAGTGGGAATTTTTTTTGGACCGAAGGTTATACATCCCACAATCCGTCACTCCCAAGACGAAGAGGTGTAACTAAAAAATAAATATGGAAAATAAGTTAAGGCCACTATAATATTCAGCTGAGCGAGCTCTACATGGTGGTAGTGTTAGTGTTGACGTGTCTCAATTTTGTATGTTTTATAAGATATAACATTAATGAAAAATATTACAACAACACTACATACAGCCACGCATAAACTGTATTTAAACATTTGTAAACTATATTTAAGTCATTAAATCAATAGTAATACTTAAATTGTGTGTTAATACACAATTTAAACCATAAACAATATGTATGTTTGTTTACGACTGTGATAAGAAGCTAATATAAGCTAAAACACAAAAATCACTCTTCTGTAAAATGACAAAAAATGAGTTACGCCCTTTCGTCTTGAGAGCGACGAATTCTTAAACTATTTTTTACCGAAATAGAAGATAAAGTATTGAAACCTGTCCATGAAGTAACTGTCTAAGCGTTTTAGCCACTCGTTCTCCAAAGTACAGCCTATTCAAAAAATGTTGACCGCATTGATTATTCTGTTTTGAGCTGAAAATTCTGTAAGTCCAACTTCAGGTATCTTCGGAAACAGTAAACCAAAGATGACAGGTTCAAGCCCTCAAAGGTACGGTGGACCTTCGCAATTCGAAAAATTGTGCAAATGTTTTTTCTTCTTTTAAGTGCAATAAGGCATGTTGAAATTTACTAAGTGTAAAATAAAGTAACATTTATTGAAATACGTAATGATACAGTAATTCGAAACTATCCATACATGTGATCACGTGATGGTTTTGTCACCTACGTTTTCATACGTAAAAGAACATCTCCAATAAAAGCAAAAACAGCAAACATATTTTTCGCAATTCATAGTACAATAAACAAGACAAAGGAGAGACAACACAACAGCATTGGCATCGTATGTGAATGTCATTGTCTTGGACACCGAAAATTTAGTCATGTTTCTTTAGAAGGAGTCCTCTGAGAAGGAGCTTGATAAGTATGTTCATGTTAGCTCAGTAGGAAGTCTCTCGCAGTGTTGCTGAGGGAAAGACGTGTTTGCGAACTGCTGCTGAGATCAGATATTTGCGAATCGATTGCAGTTTTTGGTTTCGTGTGTTCTTTGCCTGAACTTTGTGAGTGCTTTGAAGCACGTTAGCAAGATTGTCTTTTGTGTTTAAATTGTGTAGTACGTAAGTACTTGATTGTCAAACTTACAGTATGTTTCGTTCTATTCGACAAAATACAGTGAAATTTTCGTTCGACAAATCCACGCGTCATGTTCTACCCACAGCAACAGACGTTTATATTTCGTTGGCTGATAAAGTTAACATAAACATAGATGAAATTGATGGTATTCAGTTAAATATACCGGAATATTGTATTTATTTGAAATTTAGCTCCCTCGGCACTTATGAACTATTTTGCGTGATACACCAGAGGAACTGCCTTTTGTTCAAAATGATGGAACGCAAAGCATGGTTCAAATTTTGAGTGCAAATGACGACACCACTCGTGTACGGATCTTAGATCTTCCTATAGAAATGGTCATGGCAGCAGTACGTGCTGCTTTAAGTAAATATGGTCACGTAAAGAAACTTTAGAATGAACTTTGGTCAAATAAATTTAAATTTCCAGTGTTAAATGGTGTAAAGGTTTGTCATATGGACTTGAAAGCTCATATACCCTCCAAACTGAACATTCATAGTTTCTGGGCTATTATTGTTTACACTGGGCAGACAGCCACGTGTTTTGCGTGTGGCCTATCAGATCATCAAATTAGCGCTTGTCCGACACGACGTAATCGCAACATGTAAAACCTTGCGGACCCTATAGTATTAAACATGTGAAATTTGGATGCCCACAACACCACGATATGAAAATACATCCTCTACAGTTAATTCGGGCAACAAGGTTAAACAAAACGAACATAATCCGAAAGGTCCTTTTCAGTGCAGCAGCAGTGATAGGGAAAACTATGTGAGTGCCCCCACATCACCTATTCCCAACGTTCACGACACCAGTGAATTTCCAGGATTGGCTATACCGGATTCACATCAGTTTAACTCGAAAACAAGTGATGGTGATAATGAACCGATACTCCCTCCCCCAGTTAGTGAAATCACCACAAGAATTTTCAACGCAAATGAAAATGACATAGCTCAACCAGCCAGTCATGAGTCATCGTACCCGAGGAACCCAGCACACAACAGCCAGGTTGAAAATGCAAGCACAGATGTTACCATGGAATCCGTGACGTCACAATCTGAAAGTAGTGAAGATAAAACAGCCCCCCAGCACTCATGTTTGTGACAGAACAAAGTGGAATTATAGAAGTTAACAAGAGCAAAAAAGAAAATCATTAGAAAAACAAGAACAATTGCAAACCTCATGGTTTAGTAACATCACAAATTCAGGTGTTAAAGAAGTAGAATCAGGCTGTTCCATTTCAAGTACGATACCTCATCCACAGATAAGTCAAGCATTCGATGATGACACATAATGTGTGTTTTGTTGTACATTGATGTTCTAGACACCCAATAATATCATTACTAGTTAAAACTCTTTTTCTGAGTTCTTCTGTCAATAACAGTATTAAGAAACGTTCATACTATATGTTCTATTTTTTCTACTATTTTCTTTTTTCGTATGAAATGCTAGTTAACGTAAGGAGAGTGGGATCATTAAATATAAATAGTATATACAGTAGTTATAAAAAAACAAATCTTACGTAACTTTTACAGACAGATGACCTGAACATATGCCATTTTCAAAAGGTGGTCTTTACAGACTTCAGTTTCTTAGAGAACTATAATCATATGTAAATATTGGTACACTCGGAAGAGACACCGCAACTGTTGTGAAAAAAGGTATTAATATTACAAATACATACCGTTTAATTTCTGGTCGTGATATTTATATTATAAGTGACAATATTTTGTATGTAAACATCTACAGTCCTTCGGGTTTTACGCACACAGCAGATAGAGAACGGTTTTTTAATGACGAAATAGTTGACTTAATACCAATTCACAATACACAAATGTTGTATCAGGCTACTTTAATTCTATTCTTCGAAAGGAAGACAGCACTGGGTATTTCAACAAACGTTATGCGCTTCAACGGTTTGTGCAACACTTCAACTTGCAGGATGTGTGGATAAACAAACGCAGAGGTATTACCTATACTTATGTTACGTCAACAGTACAGAGTCGCATAGATCAACATTATATTAGTAAGGTATTATTCTCTTATATTAATAGTATTAATGTGGTGCATGCTTCATTTACGGATCATGCCGGAATTCATATGTCTCTGCAATTTCCAAACCTAATAGGCTTAACAGTTGGTAGGTCATTTTGGAAAATGAGTACAGATCTATTGTATGTTGACGATATTAAACAATTATTCAAACAGAAATGGAAATATTGGTGTAAACAACAATGTCATTACGAGCGACTAAGTGATTGGTGGGTAAAATATGCTAAAATTAAAATAAGATCCTTTTTTCAATGGGTGGAAGCAGACCGTAGACGGGAACTGAGAGACACTATCGAACTGTTTTATAGTACATTAAACAACCTATGGAACAAACCTTCAACAGCATCGAACTATATGTCTATACAAAGGATCAAAACAAAGTTAATGCGTAAAAAAGAGTACGTGGATATACATACATGAAAATTTATACAAAACAATCTAATAAGCAATGAAAAACTTACGTTTTATAATATTATAGCAAGCCAAAAAAGAAGGAAAAATAATCATATTGAAAATATAGTGCTTGATAATAATGCAGTAATTAGTGACATAAAGGAAATAATCAATCATTGTAAAGATCACTATTCAAAACTTTTTACAGAAAATAAGATTGATAAAAAAGATTGGTCCGAACTGTTTGCAAACCTTCCATCCACAGTTACTGATAGAGAGAACCAAGAATTAATCTCAACCGTAACAAAATCGGACGTTTATAACGTCCTAATATCTACCAAAAAGTACAATAGTCCTGGCAAAGACGGTCTTTTATATGCATTTTATCATGAATATTGGGATATTATAGGTGATGTATTTACTAGTACTGTTAATGAAATTATGCAACATGGGAATATTTTACAAAATGAAGGTGTTATTATTTTAATACAAAAAAGGTAATACACGTGGCATTTCAAACTTTAGACCTATCGCATTGCTCAATACGGATTTAAAAATGATTTCTAAAATCTATCAGGTAAGAATGATGAAAGTATTGGGAAATATTCTAGGTGAAAAACAAGCCGCATTATCAAAAGAGAAAAATATTTATTATACATTAAGCAGTATAAGGGATATCATAGCATATTTTTAATTTAAACGACTCACTGCTTGTTTAACCTCAATTGATTTTGGAAATGCCTTTGATTTAGTTGAGTATGGATTTTTGTATGGAGTCTTGGCAGCTTATAATTTCCAGCCACATTTTATTAATAGCATAAAAAGTCTCTATCATAACGCAACGTCACAGTTACAGATAAATGGCCATTTAAGTACTCCCTTTAAAATAACGCGAGGTATTCGCCAAGGATGCTGTCTCTCGACCTTATTATTTGGTCTTGCTTTAGAACCCTTACTACAAACTTTAAGCACGTATAATGACCCGCAATTACATGTCTTCAAAAATCTATCAGTGTTTGCATTCACTGATGATGTAACACTCACCTTTACTACGAGAAAACAACTGGAACATGCAGAAAAAACACTCAACAAATATTGTCCAGTCAGTGGCACTCAAGTCAACAGCACCAAATCGAAATCGTTGAAGTTTAATAATTGGCAATTCTTTGATAAGAATTATGTATTTTCCCATTTTAGTAGTGTAACAGAACTAAAAATATTAGGCATTACATTTACGAGTAATGATCAGGAACAAGCTGAAGCAATCTGGAAACCAATTCTAAAAAAAATAAGAAATGCATGTAGTCAACAAGTACATAGAAAACTGAATATAGTACAAAGGGTATGGTACCTTAGTACTTACGTATGTTCTCAACTCTGATATGTAACCCAAATGTATTTTCTCCCAGAAATCTCTGCACAAAAAATTCAATCGGCTATTGGCTGGTTCATATGATCTGGGTGTTATTTTAGAGTGTTCAAAGAAGTCCTAATGTTACCAGAAAATCTAGCTGGTCTAAATGCGATTGATATACGCCTGAAATGTAAAGTATTGTTCCTCGTTAGAGGATACAAACTTTTTCATATGAAGGAATCCTATACAAGTCAATGGTTAACATGTTGGACTCAAACTCTACCTTCTGCGAATCCACCCAATTATGAGCTTTTAAAATACAGTCCTGAGTATGTATCGAAATTTGTCATGGATTGGAGTTACATATTTAATGATAATGAACATGTTTATGTCACCAAAGTGTATGCATTTATATCTCATGCAACCCCATTTTTTTAAAACAACAATCAGAGTAACAGGTAAATATCCCCTACATGATTGACAAAAGAGCTTGAAAAATATCCACAGTAAATTCCTGTCTACAGAAGTACGTAGTTTATGGTTTTCAGTTGTTCACGATTTAATTCCTACTAATAAAAGATTACATTATATACAACGTAGCAATGATAATCTTTGTAACACGTGGGGTAAAATCGATACAATCATACACCGATATACAGAGTGTTCACAAGTTCAAAATATTTGTTTAACTTTTGTAAACTTTTTAAGTAAAATATGTCGAGAACCGACGTACTATTTCCAACCAAATATGGTTATCTATTCAGACTTTTCATGGTATCCAAATACGAAAAACAACTCAGTCATATGGTTGCTAGCAAGCACTATTGAATACGTGCAAATGCCTGGAACGTTGTTACTCGTTGAAGACTACATTGATTTTCTACTTAGAGCAAAATGGAAATTATTTAACAAAACAGATGGGAATAAAATATTTGCCAACTTCCTAACAGTTCTAACAGATAGAACCTAATATTCCATCACGACTTTGTAAAATATTGTAACTATTGTATATATAAAATGTATTGAAAGATGTAACTCAAAATGTATTTCAAGAAAAGCAAGAAATAAAAAAAAATAAAAAAGTGTTAGAGCGCTGGGGCTTCTAATCGAGAGATCCTGGGTTCGACCCCGTTCGGGACAATTATTTTGTCTGTAATGATATATTCCTCAAACCATGAAAAAGTAGATAAAAATTACATTTTAATAAATTAGTTTTATATGTATTCATACAATCTTTTCAGGACATAAGTAATTATTATGTTTAAAATATAATATCAAAGACGTAGTGGGTGTTGACATAACGTCGGTATATTATACAGGGTGGTAAGGTTACGGACCGACAAACTTCGGGAGGTGATAGTACAGTGAAAAATAAAGAAAAAAGCCCAGACAACAGGGGGGAAATTCCGAGGCGTTACGGAGCTACAGCCTGCAGAAAGCGTGGGAAAATGAACTTCAGAGCGGATTATTGCGAAGACGAGAAATTGGAGAGTAGGCGGTTGAGAGTAAATTAGAGGAAGTCACACCCGGGCTATCCAAAAATGCATATTGGAAAATCCTACAAGCAGGGCGCAAGGGATTCCCCAAAGGAAGTAGGGGATTCCCAGAAAGTCTTCCAAGTAAAGATGGGTCGAAAGGACCACAAATGGGATGAGTTGTCAACAGGCAACAATAATTCATTGCCGGCACATCGATATCTCAACGAGAATTAATGTTATGACCATTTTTATAAAATAATGCATGGTTGCATATTGGACAGGGGTGATAATTAAAGACAGTCAACGAGCGTTTGGCTTATTTATTAGCAATGAGAGAGGCTAGGAGAATCCAGTCGGATGCTGGTGAGTCGCATCTCAACAGCTGCAGTGTAGTAAAAAAGACGTCCTCGTTGGTCGAGTGGTCAGTGCTATCTGGCGTCTGTGATGTCACAGCAGTCTTGCATTGAAGCCCTCCTGGAAAAGAATCAGGTGTATAATTAAAGCGTAACAGCATGCAAAGGATGGACGGAGAGTATTAGTTAATGAAGAGGCACGTTAGGCTGGTTAGTAGAAATAACGCAATGTAATACAGCAGCCAAAGAAGGATGATGACATGGAAGAGAGAAAACAAACACGCGTGTGTACTAGAAATCATGTGTCAACCGATGCCAGGCAAAAAGTAAGTTTTCCATACGGTGTCACAAGCTTAAATAATTCAATCTGTCTATTTTACACAAGATAAAATGCATTAACATGCATGACGAATTCTAGCTGCGTCGTAAACATCCAGGAGTAACTTTGTAGCTGGAGTTGTGGCCATTGCCGTCCGCAGCAATGGGAGAACGTAGTGAGTGTATGTAGCAATGTGTAGCTCAGTATGTTGTTGGAAGAAACACTTGGCAATATCATACAAAAAGAAGTTAGGGGTGTTGGAATTCATTAACGATCACAATGACTCGAACTGACCGAGAGGTTAGTGTGTGTACTTCGTGTCCCGGACGAGTTCAACTTCCGTCCGGGTCTCCTGAAAGCAGTTGTTCGGAGCCAACTTGACCACATAGTAGTATAACAACAGCCAGTTACACCGGAATGCCGCAGGCCATGTTGGTACTCTGCTTTGCTACACAATGATTTAATTGAACACTTGGTTATTGTCTGAATTCTATAGACGCCACGCAAATCTACACCATGATTATTAATCATTCTGTTTTTTTTTTCACAAATTCACTCCGTGGATTGACAGGTCACTAATTGTTTTGCTACTCACAACTCTTGCGTCTTACCCCTTTCCCCGGCTAGGAACACACATTTGTACACCGGAATGCCGCAAGCCATGTTTACCCTTTCCTTGAAAGAAGAAAAAAAGAAGAACATCAAATTAATAAGTTTTGAAAAAAATAATAGTGGGGTTGGCTTCAACGAGATACCTACAGGCACAAAGAAATTAATTTTGTTAATGAAAAAAAGAAATGAGAAAGAAGATTGAGAGGTTAAAAAGAGAAGTCTTTTATATTGCAAGATAAAGAACATAAATGAATATTTTAAAAAGAAAACATGAAATGCTTATTGGTAATGATGACAATGAGACATGAATGTAAGATATTTCAAGTACTTGTGAATTTTAAGAAGATCTAGGAACATTGTATTGGCAGTAACATTGTTTGATACAATTTTAGTTAGGGTTGATGCTTGATTGAAAGAATTATAAACACAGATTTTGCGTATTAAAATGTAATTTGACTGAATTTGCATAGAAAAGCTTCCGAAAGAGTTGATAAATTATAGAAAGGTAACGAATACAAAAGAATCATTGAATATAAGTTGGTATTGAGATATGTAGAAATATAAACACTGATTTTGCATAATAAAATGTAATTTGACTGAATTTGCATAGAAAAGCTTCCGAAAGAGTTGATAAATTATAGAAAGGTAACGAATACAAAAGAATCATTGAATGTAGGTTGATATTAACATATACAAGAACTGACACAGAAACAAGAACTTAGTGTACCGAATAAAATGTAATTTGACTAAATTTGCA
>JAGDQP010012687.1:0-49656 GCA_022664845.1 Lepisma saccharinum
CGTTTTTCAGGAGCTACATGGATGAGGATATCAGCAGACCGAGATATGTGGAAAGAAAAGGGGGAGGCCTTCATCCAGCAGTGGATAGAAAACGGCTGAATATGATGATGATGATGATATATATATATATATATTGAATTTATTTATGACCATTACACATCTAAGACTCAGGTCGGGATAAAGGAGGGCCAAGGATGTGGAAACGCAATATCCTGGCCTTGCATAAGTTATCATCCCAGCATTCGCCTTTTCGGGCTGAACAAAATCAGGGAAAGTCTCAGTAAGGATGGTCAGCCGGAGCAGGGTTCGTGCCTACGCTCCACCTACCCACATACCGACTGGCAGTCAGGCACACAAAGTGCTT
This sequence comes from Lepisma saccharinum, assembly GCA_022664845.1. Taxonomy (NCBI): domain Eukaryota; kingdom Metazoa; phylum Arthropoda; class Insecta; order Zygentoma; family Lepismatidae; genus Lepisma; species Lepisma saccharinum. Next base: position 365 of record JAGDQP010012687.1, read on the forward strand.
AATTCATTTCGAATGTCACTCAATGAAGCTTGCTGATAATGCAGATACCATAAGTCGAAAACACAAATTGTACTGTATTGAATGTTATCTGTGCGTTAAGTATTTCCATCTTCGTTTCTCAGTCCTGCTAGTAAACTACCATATATGTAAATGAGAACGCACTATTCTACTTAGGACACGATATTATTATTATAGTTGTGTGTCGAGTAAAGAAGACCATTACTAACGAACATAACTTCTGGCACTTAAACTGAAAGCAAATGAGCCACATAGTACAGACGAGGTCCAAGTAGCAATAGAAAGTGCTTTTTTTCTCCAAAATACTGCTCTTTAAAAACATTTCTTTCCTATGTGTTACGTGTTAGATATGTTGCAAATTAATTTCCTATGTGTCTTACGTTATGTGCATCGAGCTTCTTAATATCTTATCTTAATTTGTATGTGTCCCTTTTGTGTATAGAATGTGTTTGTGTTACAACTATGCTTCATAAGTGTTTTGTGTTAGGTACCTCGAGTTTCGTGATAGCATATCTAAAGAAATCATATGTGTGTAGTTTGTACGATGAAAGTGTGTGTGTATGTGCAAGAGAACTATGTGAACAAAAAAATCAAATATTTTATTACATGCAATGCAATATCAATATTGGTCCAGGTATGGCGAACGTAAAACATGGCATAAATATATTCAAAGTTAAAACATTACAAACGTAGTGCTCTTAACAAATAGTCAGCCGATTATTATCATGTTGTGTGAATATTTCGTGTGCCACAATCATTTATCTGTTTCATCTAGTTGTAATAACTACGTTCCAGGCTCTAGGGTGAGTACCATATCTCTTTTCTTAAGAATTTTCGTAACCACTTTTCTTTCAGTCGCTATGAATTGGTATGACTTTATTATAAACGTTCCAATTATAAAACATCAATGATACCTCTCTCACGAGGCATAAGCTGTTCAGATCTTTATTTGATAACTAACAGAGTGAACGGAAATTATAATAATACACACGCTGTTCTACTCCGCTTTCCCCCTTTCTGAAATCTAATGGACTGTAACAAAGCCACAGTTATTGCAACACTGTTTGCAACCAATATCTCTTCCTCCAACTCTCACGTAGGGCTATTGGAAGCTAAGGTCTTCTCGGGTCTATGTCAGAACGCCCACCGGTCAGAACGACCACTTCTGAAAATGGTCAGAACGCTCACAAAAAGGTCAGATTGCCCACCAAAACGGCAAAACACGCAAATTTAGAAATGCTCAGAGCGTCCACCGGTCAGAATGCTCACTTCTGGAAAAGGTCAGAAAGCCCACCGAATATCGAAAATAAGACTTTAAATGAATTTAAATAAAACAAAAAGTAATGTACAATAAACATGCTGCAAAGAAGGAAATATTGATTTACGGAGAAGCAAAAGGTACAGCTAATGAGCATATTTACCCAGAGCAGCTCAAATCATCCTATGCTAAGTTGACGGATGAAATAAATAGAAAATGCAAAATGGCCTGGAGGTCGCTTGGAAGATCACATTTTATTTTCAAAAGCAAACTACCAATGTGTCTCAAGAGTAAAGTTTATAATCAATATCTCTTACCTGTGATGATGTACGGCTGTGAAACTTGGACATTGAATACGCAAACAACTCAAAGATAAAGAGTTATATGCATGATAGGAACAACTATGGACAACTAATGTATTACATTGGAATCCCACAGAAAGAAAACGACCGAGACGACGTCCAAATGCAAGATGGGTAGATGAAATTAAACGTTTTTCAGGAGCTACATTGATGAGGATTGCAGCTGAACGACAGAGTGAGATATGTGGATAGAAAAGGGGGACACCTTTATCTAGTAGTGGATAGAAAATGGCTGAATATGATAATGGTTCCTTAAATTATGCTTCATATGTGCCTTTCCAAGTTACTTAAATACAAATTGTACTTAAAAACTAACAGAATGAAATGAACTACATTTATCATGTTTCCATTTGCACGTTGAAAATAGTTTGAATTTTAAATTATATATCAAGGAATCCTCATCGCTTGATTTCATCTACCCATCTTACATTTGGACGTCGTCTCGGTCGTTTCTTTTCTCTAGGAATCCACTGTAGTACATTTGTTTTCAATTTTCCTTTTTTACTATGATATAGATTAGCTTCTGATGCGTTTCTCTAAGGCAATATATTACACTTATCGAGAAGTACAAATTTAATAATTTGAAACGGTATTTTTGAAACGTTCAAAATAATTTTACCATATTTAGAATGAGATTTCACCGCTGTATCCATTATTGTTCAGGAAGCCACATTTTTAGAATCGTTTATTAGTGTTTATTGTAATGGTATTTTCATTTATTTCGCCTTATTTACTATGGCAGGCTTAAGGTCAGTATACTTTCATTCCACTCAAACAAATATGCATACCAAACTATTATTATGAATGCACATAATATAAGAACATAATAACACAGCAGATAATTATACTTAGGAAAATAAACATACGCGAACGCAACGTTATCATATAAATAGTATACTCGCTGCTATAGTCTGGTGGTAGCTTTTGTACACAGCCCCCGACTGGACTCCGACTCACTCGTTTAAGAGTGTGTGTTCTGACTGTTAGACTTTGTGAACGTTTTCCCGACGTTTTTTCCATTATGTTTGTTCAATATCGATTTATAATAAGTATTAAACTGCAAAAAATTAAAGTATTAACTGTGTACCTTGGTAGGGTTTGTATTTTCTAACCTGTGGGGATCCTGATCATTTTGGTGGGAGTTCTGACCATTTTTAAAGTGAGCGTTCTGACCATTTTCAGAAGTGCGTGATCTGACCAGTGGGCGTTGTGACCATTTTGGTGAACGTTGTTGCCAGTTTTACGAGTGGGCGTTCTGACCGGTGGGCGCTCTGGCCATTTCTGAATGTATGTCTTTTGCGTTTCGGTGGGTGATCCGACCGTTTCTGTGGGCGTTCTGACCATTTTAGAAGTAGGGGATCAGACCAGTGGGCGTTCTGACATAGTCCCGTCTTCTCTTACCCACCCCGTTCTGCAACCGCTTCTTCCAACAGCTTGTCGACAGCGGATATTCTTAAAAATGAATTGGAAAAATACCCGGAGGACATGTACGTGATACATGTCAATGTGCAGAGCCTTCTCAAACATTCCCACGAAGTACCTGCTATTCTCCCCCCTCTCTGTCCATGTAGCTGGAATGTGTGAAAGTCTGCTGAAATAGTCCCTCCAGGATTCTGGTTAACATTGGAAACTATTCCCTCTGTAGAAATGATCGTGAGGGCAAAGGGGGAGGTGGGATCGCAATTTACGTGAGAAGAGACATCAGAGTAAAAATACTAGACCGGTCTCCAAACATGTATTCCGCCTCTGCTGAGTACCTGATATTCAAACTTACAATTCAATATAAACAGGGGTGTTTAGCCTGTGTCTACCGGCCTCCAGACACAAACTTTAGGAATTTTGAAAACGTTATCTCCATTTTTTTTCAAATTTTAATAATGTAATAATTATGGGAGACGTAAATTACGATCTGTTGTCAAATTAAGGCGATGTATTAAATTTTAAAACATTGTACATTCTTTAAATATCTCGTTCTGTCCATTCGAAGCTACTCACAAAACTGACATAAGTGAATCCTGGATTGATCATATACTAATATCAGATATGTTAAAAGTCAGGAATGAAGGACAAATTTCAGTGCCAGGTATAAGCAAACATGACTTATTACATTTAACGTATTCCGTGAAACCTGGCAAATATGAACCACGAATAATAAAACGAAGAAATATAAAACACATAAACGAAAACGCCTTATTTGCAGATGTTAATTCATTGCCGTGGTGTCTAATTTACTGTGCCCCAAAGGTAGATTAAAAAGTATAACTCTTTAATTCTCTCGTGCATCATGTGTACTTTAAACATGCCCCACTGAAAACCAAACGTGTGCGTAAGCTCTCCAAACCCTGGATTAACAATAATATTCTATCTCTAATGACATTGCGGGATTCAGCGTACAGAAGCTATAGGAGAGAAGTAAAATACGACCTCAACAGATCCCAAGAAATGCAGGTAGAGTATCGTAAGTTGAGAACCCGCTGCAATCATGAAATTTGAAAAACTAAAACTAAATTCGCCAAAGGGCTCCTCAACCACACATCACAACCGAGAGAACTTTGGTATAAACTTAAACTTTTGAGAATCGGTGTTAAAACAAAAAATGTTCTCTTACCTCAAATACCATTAAATACTATTAACGAACAGTTGTGCTACACACCCAAACTAGACACTATACACAAAATGAAAACATTACAGACTATTCAAGCATCAATACCCCAAAAATATTATTTTAATATGCAAAAGTCACAGAACGTGATGTAATAAAAAGCAATACAAAGAATTAAGTCATCTGCCGTTGGAGCCGATGAACTATCCATTTTACTTATAAAAAAATTCTTCCCTGTGTAATAGATGCTATTGTGTATATCTTCAATAGCTCTATCACATATGGCAAATTTCCATCGGTCTGGAAGATGTCACACATCCGTCCGTTGCCTAAAACTTCGAACCCAATAACGACCGAGGACCTTTGTCCCATTAGTATTCTTCCTGCGCTTTCCAAGGCTCTTGAACACATTATCCACGCTCAATTAACAGTTTTTTGAAGTAAATTGCATTCTGAACCATTTCCAATCACCATTAAATCTCACTATAGTACGTGCACAGCTCTAGTTAATATCACAAATGACATTCGTTCTGCTAAGGATAATCGTCATATCACCCTGCTATCACTTCTCTTGACTTAGTAAAGCATCCCAAACAATATACCATGAAATTCTGATTGCTAAACTTTCTTATTTCTATAACTTCTCACCGTCAACCCTATCATGGTTTAGATCCTATATCTCACATAGATAGCAAAGGATTATCACCAGCGACACACATTCAAACTGGATACCTGTTCTATGTGGTGTCCCACAAGGCAGTATTTTAGGACCGATTCTTTTCTCTTTGTTTATAAATGACCTACTTAAAAATATTCTAGCCAGCAAATATCTTTTATATGCTGATGACGTTCAATGCTATATCTCTTCCGATCCATCGAGCATAATTATTTCACTCCAGTACTTAAAATAAAATATTAGAAACATCTGTTCATGGGTACGTGAAAATTGATTAGAAGTTAACCCATTGAAATCAAATTTATTATAATCGGATGACGGAAGATACTTTCCATCTTTAACACCGTAAACATAACTGGCCTCGATGTAAATGGCGTTATAGTTCCTTTAAGTGAAAGCGTAAACGACCTTGGTCTATGTATATACAAACACTTAACCTAGACAAAACATGTGAACAACCTTTGCAGAAAAACGTATGGCGCATTCCATTTTCTTGGCTGCTTAAAAAATTCCTTCCCGAATCCATCAAAGCCTCTTTAGTGCAATCCCTTGTAATATCACAAGTGGATTACTGTGATGCTGCTTACATGGTCCTTACTGAAGACCTAGCAAAAAGCTTACAGCGTACACAGAATGCCTGTGCCCGCTTCGTCTTTAACGCAATGTTCTTCGACCATTTATCGCACTATTATAATAAATTGGGCTGGTTTAATCTTCGCATGAAACGCCGTCAACATGCTCTAAATTTACTTTATAAGTTGGTCACAACGGAAAAACCATTATACTTGTCATCCAGGATCAAATTTCTCAGTGACACTCATTCTTTAAACACTCACTTTAAGGAGAACGTGGTACTCTCTGCGCAAAAACATAAATCAGAGTACTACTCAAAATCTTTCACTGTGTATATTACTAAAGGTTGGAACGAAATCCCTGAACACATCAGGGACTCGCGTTCTCTATTAACATTTAGACGTAAACTTGTTTTTTATCCCTGTCACAATTTCCTGACTCACTAGACATCCAGGTGCACAGATCAACACGTAACTATGTTATATAATATTATTATTATTATTGTTATTATTTTCTCTCGACTTAGTATAGATAGTATTTTGTCTTTCTTTTAGTAATTACTTTATGAATGTAATATTATATATTTCTTAACTTTCAATTGAAGTTGATATTCTATAACTTTTAGTGTCCATTTTTTGTTTGTTTTGTAGCGTTTAATTATTCATTTTGTAGTCTTCAATTATTTAAATTTTACGTACAATGTTCCACTGGTTGAGTGGAAGAAAAGGTTATACCTTAACTCCGCCATTTAAAAGAAGAATAAATGAAATGAAATAGGGCAAGTGTTTCAGGTCCTATGTCAGTATTAACCCAGTAAAATTGAAGAAAGCCAAGAGTTTGGCCGCATTGTTTGAATTCATGACCCTTGCTTTCAGAGCTAAACAGGGTGGTTTGGTAGCAGACTCTCTATTACTATGTAACATGTATTCATGAATAGCGTCTAATCACATTTTGCAACACGGTTTTCGGCTTAATGCTACTAGCATTATTTGCTAACCACACAGTTTAATATTAAGAGTAAATTTGTACGGATCTTGCGTTTTTCTCATGTACGACTCTTATGAAAATAACTCTCTTTCAATTGAAATGGAAAAACAAAATATTTTTTTACTTTTTAAACTTGTTTACTGGTGGTTATGCAACCACTCACAGCAAGCCCAGAATTTTCGATATATTTGATTCTGTTTGCATTATCGATATGGCGCATACAAATTATAATTAATTATTACGTACTCTTTCATTTCCCGCTCATTTTGACCCATCTTTATTTGCAAATATAACCGGGAATCCCTCACTTCCTTGGAGAATCCCTTGCGTAATTGTTCTGGAGTTTTAATTTTGATAATTTTGGATACTATCACTATGACTCCGGGTGTGAAATTCCGTACCGTCTGTGTCACGCCCATTTGTCATTGTGCTGTGGCGCCTCAAAGTTCCGTGCCGCGCAATTTCCCACGCCCATAACTTGGAAAGGCGAGTCTTTGAGGTTTGTGCTGTTGTGGCACTGTGTACCACAACTCCTTTCCCATTAACAAATGTGTATATTATTTGTAATTATTTATTTAATTGTAAAAAAATACTAATAATATTGAATGTTTACATGCTAAAAAGGTAAATAGTATTCTAAAAGCCGAGCCGGAATATATTTAAATATTCAATCATGTTAATGTATTGTTATTCTATATTCGAATTCTTATGTCCCTCAGTTTTGCAATCATTTGAATATTTGTATGCATTTCTCAAGTATCTTTCCAGCTGAACGAGGAGAAAGTCGAAAGAGCAGGGGTCCAACGGATTTCTTTCGGTCAAATTCTTTTATACTTTTATTTATTTATTTTTCATAGTACAAAAAAATCTCTGATGAAGTTAATAGCCATTCTTCACGCCGTTCGTTTATTATGTTGGCTGAGCTGCCTTCCCCTCTCCTTGGTAGCCAGCAGGTCAGTGGGTTCTTGCGTCAGAGAGCTATATAAGCTTGAAATCGGTTGTGGGGGAGGTCGCAGATTGCAGGGTTAACTTAGTCTTCGGATGAGCAACATCGGGGCCGTTGTTCGGGACCAGTGATCAGCCGTGATGAAGAATTCACGGAGACAGAGAATACGGCAGGCATGCAGTAGAGGTGTAGTATGAACATTACTGCTAAGATTTTTGGAGGGGCACTCAGTTCGGTTCCCGTTTGATTCGATTTATTTTTTACTTTTTTCTTCTCTTGATGTCCGGATAATAATTTGATGCGAATACGGGAATTCAATAATTTCTTGATTTATTTGTTGGAACATGCTAAGTTTTGCTGCCGCGACCGTCCCGGGATTCTGACAGAGTTTAAAATTGTGGGGAAATAAATTTGGGTGTATTAGAAAGGGAGGCTACTGCCGCCTTTTGAATCCCTGAATCCTTTGCTAAAGTCGATTCCTACCGATCGGCGACCTTTGCCTGGGAATAAATTAAAATTTAGTGAAATTTCACTCCAATCCACCTTACATGTAGGTGAAAGAGAGGATATTAGAGAAATGATGATTATTTATGCATATTATGGACCAGTTTGAGTTTTGTTTAGAGTTACGCTATGATTTTATTGGAAGAAAGGTTGAGCTAAGGAAGTTGTCGGATTGGACATTTGTTAATGTTTGAGAGTGCTCGACTAAAACCTGTGTTCAACGAAGTGAGTCTAGGTTCACAACCAGGCCGAAGGGGAACAGACAGATTTGATCAAAGCACTAAATTTAAATTCATAGGTAGGCGAAGAAGGCTTATTACCGGCTCTCTTTTAGATAATTTTTTTGAGAACTATTGCCGGTCTCATTTGGCCAGGAGTCTACTACTGACTTTTAGATAGACGATATTATCCCCGTAGGGCTAATGCCGCTCTGCGTAAGGGTTGGGTGATACGGTATTGGAATTTGGGTGGATTTGGAGAACAAGACTTATTGGAGTACCAAAGGATCTTCACTAGAGAAAGCACTGAACAAAAAATTAGAGCAAGCAAAGTGTTCTGAAAATAAAAATGCTATTTAATCTCTCTCAGAAACATTAAATATCATTTGTGAAAAAGAGCTTGATCCCGAAACATCTCACTTAAAAAGCAAGTTAATTCTATTTTGAGCAGCATTGTTTGATTTATGTTATTTAAATCTCTGTTAAGTTCATATCCTAATTCACCGCAGCCGAACAGTATTTTGCTTATCTTCAAAGTAGGTATCTGGCTCCCGTTAGGTTGTCATTGTGATCTGTCGTGAGGATTGTGTATCAGCCGGGAACTAGGAATTAATTTGAATATTAAATTTGTATATGATTTGGCTGGCACTCGATAGGCATTGCAGGCTTGTTAATTTGATGATTAATAATATTTATCTTGTGTTTCCTGTGGATATGAGTTATCTTATTCCTTCTCTGAGCCAAATCCAGAGAGTTCGTGCTGTCAGAAGAGTTCGTGCTGCTGATTTGTCTGGGACGTCGTCCAGCTGATATTACGAGCTCGAGGTCCGAACTCTTTAAAGCCACGCGTAACCAATGCACAATATAAAGATTTTGGCAGGCTCTCACGGGAACTATCGCTATTTTTCTGAAGTAGGAAAATTTGTCATTTGAAACAGAGATAAGTGAGAAATTGATTAATTGCTGCTTTTTATGAGGCTGAGATCCAATGGTAACATTGGCAACATGAGTGAGGTAATTGAAAGGGATCTTACTTGTCAAGCTTTAGGACTAAATGTCACGTGTGAACTCACTATTGAACAATTGATAGAAAAACATAGATTAATGAACTTAGCTTCTTCAAGCTATACATCGTCTACAGGTAACAGTAATAGCGGCTGGACATGAAAATGAAAAAGAACATAGTGCTGAAAATGACTCGCTACGTAAGTTTCTTCCGGTGTTTTATGGACAGACTGAGAGAGAAAATGCTTTTGAATTCTTGGATAAATTATCTTTACTTCAAGAGGAAAAAGAATTAACAGATGATCCTGTATTGAAACATATATTGCCGAGATGTCTTCGCGCTGATTCATTTCGTTGGTATAAATTTAAAAAAATATCTATGCATATTTTTAGGATCCTCTTTTAAATGAATATTTTTCTTTCACGTATGAGTCTGAATTGAGACAGATAATGCAATCTAGTTATCAGGAAAGAGACGAGACAATGTCGCAATTTGTCCGAAGAATTAGTACTCTTTATGCTAGGATGGAGACGAAAGTTGAAGAAAAATCCAAAATAAATTTCATTTTGGAGAGAGGAAACCCAGAATATCGCAAATTTCTGTTTGAGAAAGAATTTAATTCTGTTAAAGAACTGGGCATCAAAGCTCTCGAAATTGAAAATAATTTATTGGGAAATGCTTTATTTGCATCAAATTTTGGTGAGAGAAACAAAGACAAAATCGTCCAGATTGAGAGGACTAAGAACAAGAAAAACTCATGTTACTAATGATTCTTTTAATTTTTTTCGCTCTGTATTCCCAAATATGACGAAAATAACTTTACCATTGACAAGATTATTGGGAGATGTGCCGTTCCACTGGGGCGGATTGCGAGTAGGCACTGCCCAGCTAACGTAAAGCTATTGTTGATGACACTGTCTTAATGACCCCGAAAATCTGAAATTAGATTTTCATCGCTTAGTCGACACTTCAGAATTTTCATCAGGTTACTGTCTCGCGCAGAAAGGAAAGGATAACAAGCTACACTGTGTTTGTTTTGGTTCGAAGAAATTAAATGCAAAACAATCAATATATGGAGCAACAAAACGCGAACTGTATGGGGTTTTGATCGCACTCGAATGATTTCGCAAATTTCTCTTATTATCTGAAGGTGTAACTTACGCTTATACTGGCCACTTTCCATTACTTTCGATGATTTCAGCCAGGGATTCTTCCATACTAATACAAAGATGGGTATGTCGAATCTTAAAATTCTAGTGCATTCTTAAGTAAGCCCCTGGAAAACGATTTTTTATTGCTTACCTAAGCAGAATAACAAACAATTATAAAGAAGCAGAAGACTATCTAGGGGATGAGCTTATGGAACAGGAGATTGTGCTCGAGGCAGAAAATGAATATATAGCAAAGGGTTAGGGTGAGGGTTATACAGATACAGGGTAAAGATGGCAAACTAGTTGATGTGACTGAAGAGACAAATGAGGAAGTAAACTTTGTTGTATTCTATGATAGTAAAAATTGAAAGAGGAAAAAAGGGGAAATTGGCTAAGCTAGAGATTAATGTTTGTACACATTTTGACATGTTTTACACTGAAGAAGAGAAAAAGAGTTTTTGACCTGCTTCCTTAAACTGAGAAGAAAGAAGAAGAGAGGGAATGCAATGTTTATGATTTTCTCAAAGAGATAACCAGTATTGAAAAACTGTTGGAAGCTGAACGGAAGGACGAGTTTTTGGTAAAAATGAGGAAGTTATTATTGACCGAGGAAGTAAATTTGACTACACAGGAATTGCCCAGTACAATAGACTTTTGGGGGGTACATTCATTCATGAGACTGGTCTTGTTTTTAGAAAATTGAAAACTGTGCAGTTTTTAGAGGAAAAATTAGTTATATGGTTGACTCTTGGATTGGGACGTAAAGTTTTACTTCATTTTCACGACTTATTGACCGCAGTTCATCCTTGTGTGAAGGGAATGCTATAAAAAAGTAAAAGGATACTTTTCTTGGGTGGGTATTGATAGGGACACACTGACTTACTTGCGTAGCTGCGAATTGTGTGAGCAGTTTAAATCTTTCGCAGGGAAAAATACGATTACATGCAAAGTACGCAGGATTTGAAAAGCGGAATTACTCTATACGTGAACTACGTAGGAAGACTTTACCCTAGTTTCAAAGTTCATTATCGTTATGTTTTCATTGGAATGGATTCTTTCTGTAAATTTCTTACATTTATTCCTGTTCGTAAGATCTCACCCAGAACTACTTGTGAGAGTCTAATGAAAACATTCTGCGAGAGCGAATTTTATAAAAGGGTTGTATCTGATAATCATAGTACATTTAAATCTCGCCACTGGAAAGAGACACTGAAACTTTCGGTAGCTAGAGGGACTACGTAACTCGCTAACGCCTGGCTGCTAACAAAGGAGAGAGGGTTGTAAGCGTTTTAAATCTGCCGTAAAATGTTTTGTAACTATCGTAAAGGCTGGGCATCAAATTTGCAAAAGTTAGAGTACGCATGCAATAATAAACCCTATATTTCCCACTCTTCGATCCGTCCAGCATTCATTTTGGCAGGGAAATTCTGCTACTCTTGGGGAATTCTTGGGTAATGAGCCAGTGAGTTCTTATACGCAGTATGTTCATAATTCCGCCTTGAAATTTGATCATACACTCATTAAAACTTTCAAAGAAAAAGAGGTTGTAATTTGGAAATCATAATTTCACAAATTCTCATATTACCACCATAGCCATGTTTCCTAACAACTTAACAGAACTGGGTCTCCACACATTACTGCGTGTTAAATAAACCTATATTTTTCTACAGCCATTCTACGTAGAATATTTTACCTCCTTCGAAATTAAAAAGAAAAATGGGCAAATATCTTACCTTATTCAAGTTTTGATAACACTGTGAGTATCCCAAACGGACTAAATAAACGATGTTCAGTAGAAATATTTTGGTTGATCTACAATGTGAAGGAGAAACAACTAAATGGTATATTAAAACCCCATGATGATACATGTAATGTAAATAGCATTATTTCTCGATTATTTTGAGCTCGGCCGGAAAACAAAATCTGTTTTTATCAAATAGTGTGTAAGTAATTGATTAGTATTTGAAGTAAAATTTATTTTTCTGTTGACTCTGGTGAGGTTACGCAAGTTTAGATTTATTCTTTGAGAAATTTAATTTACATAATGTTCCTTGTTTGTAATAAATTAATTTTAAAAGTTCTAAATTTCTTTACAGAGTCAAAAACATAGAAACCCTTGGAAATTGTGGTGATTTGTGTAATGAAATAATTTCGGTGGTTAATAATGACAAGGTCTTAAATGACGTCAAGGATAATCTTATGGTCGAATTTCTCTCAACTGTTAATTTTATTATTAGTGAAAAACCATTTCCACAAAATCCTAAAAAATCAGTATGACATGATACATAAGATTCAATATTTGTAGATATATACTTATACTATTAGGGAACACATAAGTTCACAACCGTTTAAGGAACTCCATTGTGTAGCTGATTATCGTCAACAGGGATTACTTCGGGCCTTTACTGTAACTTTTTTGTTAAGTGTTATATCAAGTTATATCTTTCACCATTTTTATATACGTTATAATGATTTCAATGGTAACTTTGAGTCTATGTGGGAAATACAATAATTGAAATCCAATATAGATATCCCCCAAACTAGCAACGGATAAAGGGGTTATTTTGAGCTAAATGCTTTCTTACCTCATGAGTTTCTTTTTTGTAGAGGGGCCATTGGATACATGAAAATTAAAAGCAGATTTTCCACTTTTATTTGTTGTTCATAATTTCATTTTTTTTGTAGAAAGACTGACTACTAAATTTCAGTTAAAACTAAAAACTACCGAAAATTTGCTGTATTTGAAACATCTGCATGTTTTCAAATATCAATTAAGCTTTGAAAGAAATTCTCCGGTTTTTAACAAAGAAAAAACAATGGAACATATTACAGCAACTATTTAATAACGATTCTCAGCCGCTATGCCTCTGTTATAGTGAACTTCAAAAAAACAAGTAAACGAAACTTTTTATATCTTCAAATAAAAAACTTGAGGAACTGAAATACTGTAGGGATTTATACAACATTAGGAATGAAATAGAAGTACAATACAAATTTTAGCGAGTTGTTTCCTTTTCACTTCTGAAATCTGAAAAAATGGATATAGAAATAATCCAAAGAAAAGTTTAGGTTTAGATTTCACCGAAGTTACACAGAAGCATATATGGTATGGTAAACAGTATGTTAAACGAATGTGAGAATATTATGGAAAGCTTTTCGGAAATGGTAGGCATATATTTAGTGTTTGTGTTGATGTTATGGCAGAGCAAGATACCTACCTATTCTATTGACTTTGGGAAATAATATAATGATACCTTAAAGCACAAATACAAGGCTATTTATTTCATTTCCTTATATATGACCTTTAAGACTATGTAAATCTCATTTCTGCCAGTAAAAGTCTTTTTGTAGTCTGTTATCTTGACGGAGTAGAAGATAACTTGACGAGCGTTAAATCTTATACATATTGCACATTGTGTCAACTTCCCCGGAGATATTTTTTTTGTAAGTTTGATGAGGTAGTTGAGATTTGTTTTAAATATATATCTAAGATTTGTTCAATAGTCTGTTGAGTTCTTCTTGATTATTGTTTTGAAAGTAAATTGAGAAGTAACCCAGCCAGACATCGACGTCGAAAATTGATCATTTGCGTGGAAATGACGTCGTTGGTCAACTTTGTCGACGGAGGAAAAAATACATAGAAAGAACGTCATTGCAACCAAATGTCGAATATTTTAAAGAAGATTTGACGAAACACATTCTACCTAATCATTTTTTCAACGCTGAAATCACGTAAACACGACCATATTTCGACGTACTATGCATGTTAATTCCACCTCCACTTTCGACGTCGGTTCAACGTCGATCGAGCGACGCTTTTCGTCATTTCGACCTTCAAAATACAACGTCAATTACAGGAAGAGTAAATACGAGTAGATTTTGCATAAAGTGTTGAACAATTGTTTACGTTCTCAGGTGTGTAAAGAGCATTGAAAAATAAGATGGTTAATATTATTTGTGCGGAAAAAGTCACAAAATGGAGTTTCAGAAAGTTTAATCTTGTGTAGATATGCTTCAGTCGTGGCGTGTTGATGGCACCGAATAAAGTTGATGGCAAATATTACACCAGCTATCTAGTAGTGATCCGCGAGAACCAGTATTGAAAGTGATTGAACGTATAACTCGTTGGAGAGGAAAAAAATCAGAAAAAAGTCATGTTGCATATTTAAGAGAATTGACTACATATTTATCCCTTTTTAGAAAGGATAATCGAACTCGGCTAGGACTAATCGAGAGAGCCATGGTTGGTCACGCAGCGGGTTGGTTTCAATCTAGGAGGTCGTATATAAGAAGTTACAAGGATTTTTGTACAGCTTTTATAGATGAATATGCGAGTAAGAAGAAAATTGAAGAGAGAAGAAGGCGATTGAAAGGGATGAAAATTGACTGGTCAAAGTAAAGTCTTTGGTGAATCAAGTCTATTTGTTAGTTGAGAAGTTCAGAAATATATCAGACAGAAGCTTGGTGGAAAATGTTTGAAGTATGTTGTCAGTGGAAATACAACGAAACTTATCCATTATAGAATCGAGGAACGTAAATAAGTTCCTTAAATATGTCAAAAGGCTAGATGAAATTAATATTGACACTGTATAGGAGTTTGTAAGAACATATAATAGGAATCCTAACTAGAGATACTACAACTACTGGAAAAACAGTGAGGGTAGGAATCGTATAGACAATGGCAATATAATAACAACACTTAAGGATTCAACAGAAATATGAATGACAGAAGAGTATATGATAGAAGTACAAGAAATGAATGCCAAAGAGTAAACATGTGTGATGTTAGAAACAATAATTCGTACGACGATATTAGATAAATTTGCGGATTATGAAGAGGAGATAATCTGACGAGTAATCAATTAAGTTTAGGGAGATCAGACGAGGTGACAAATAATAGAGAGAGATCTCAAATAAACTCTCCTACAAATAGAACAGACATTTCTTTGAACTAGAAGGGTGGGCAAGAGATCGAGCTTAGCTCCTGCTCGAGCGGCATAGTCAACTTGGTGTACAATTAGAAGTTAGTGACCCGCTCTTAAAAACGCAAGTATCTGCGGAAGGAATAGAACAGACAGTTGCAAATATACCAAGTTTGGATGAAAATTCAAAATTAAAATTGTTACAATTCCTGTTGAAATATAAAAGCTTATTTAATGAGAGACCAGGATACCACGATACTTTTATTTATGATATAAAAGTTAAAGACAATGTAATGGTGAATGCTAAACAATACCCAATTCTTTTGAGTGAACGAGAGCAGGTAAAAATAGAGCTGTTAAAATGGGAGGAATGGGATGTGATTGAAAAGGTCAATAGTACGTTTAACAATGTTCTACATGTAGTAGGTAAATCAGATGGTACTGTTAGATCCGTACTGGATTTATGTTTGTTAAATATTTATAATTTGCCCAAAAAATCAAGTAGATAACATATCAGAGTTGCTTAGGAGCTATTCAGGGAGTATTTTTTTTTTTTTACAAAACTAGATCTCTCATTAGCTTACTGTTAGGTATGGCTGTCATAAAAGAGTCGTCCGCTTACTGCCTCCAGAGTTAGACACCAACAGTTTCAGTTTAAGAAATTACCTTTCGGGCTAATAAGCTCAGTTTCAATTATTATAGCGATCATCAATTCTATGTTTGGTTTCGAAACTGATTCTTGGCTGAAGATCTATGTAGACGATTTGTGTTGCCATACTAAAACTTTCAACAAACATCTTATGAGAATCCAACATATATTAAAAACTCTACAAATTCATCGTTTAACATTAAAACTACGAAAATGTACGTTTGCGCTTTCAGAAATTAACTTTTAAGTCATATAATAACCGGAAATTATATCATGATAGATCCTAAGAAAAATGAAGCGATCTGGCAATATCATAGGGCAACAAATCGTAAACAACTACAACGTTGAATTGGTTGATGAAATTGGCAACATACATTTGTGAGTGGATATGCAACCGTTATGCAGCCCTTGTACTAACTACTCAAGTAAAACGAGAAATGGAAGTGATTTGGAAGACATGAGCAAGCTTTTAAAGAATTTAAAATAATATTAGTGAGCAAACCTCAGTTAACTCAACCTGACTTTAGCAAGTCTTTGTATTTGGTGGTTGATGCTTCATCAGTACGAATAGGAGGCTATATAGGTCAAGGTAAATTGGAAGATAAAGAAATCTTACAATATTGGAGTCGTACTTTGAAAAATTCAGAAAGGAGATACTCGTTAATGAATCGGGAATGTTTGGCATATATATATATATATATATATATATATATATATATATATATATATATATATATATATATATATATGATTGATTAATTGTCGCAATATTTATGTGACCGATATTTTACAGTATACTCGGGCCATAATTGTTTACGATGGCTTCATAATGAAAAATTATGAGGATTTTCCGATGAGTTATGCAAATGTAAGAGTTTGACTTCGATGTGAAACATCTCAGTGGGAAACGAAATAAAATAGCTGATGCCCTGAGCAGAGCTCCAAAGATTGTCAAATCGAAACACATTATGTGGGATGTATAGCGAGTCTGTTATCTGATTTAAACTTTCCAAATGAACAGAATAAGGAATTACAAGAAATAATTACAGCATTAAAAATAACAGTTGAAAATGTAGAGGAAAAGTGAAAAACAAGTGGGGAGATAATTTGTTATGGATAAAATCAGGAAAGGGCAAAACATGGAAGATAGTAATACCAAAATCAAGTATAACTGATATGTTGAAAAGATACCATAATGCGATGAGACATTTTGGTATTAAACGGACAACTAAAACGTTGCAAAAATAGATTACATTAAAGCAACTAAAAAGGCAAGTAACGGTTCATATTAATAATTGCTTTACTTGCAATGAAACTAAGTGTGACTTAAGAGCAATTAGACATACTCCATTAGCTATCACAGCTGGAATACCGTTGGAACTTGTCTCCATAGATATTATTGGGAAGTGACCAAGATCAGACAGATAGGCAGTTGGCAACAACATCTCCACAAATAACATAATTCATATCTTAACTACGGCATGTCATCTCAAAAGCAACCCGATAGAAAGATATAATCGAGAAATCGGAAGAGTACTAAGAGTATGTTGTAATAAAAACCATTCTACATGGAATAAATATCTAAGTCAAGTGGTCTTATTTATGAATAATACGGTGTCAGAAGCACACAGTTTACCACCTCAGGAAGCCTTTTTAAGTCTACTTTGTCAGGATTTTGCAAGTATAATATTAAGTTCATTAAAACTGCGAATTTAACAGCTGATGAAGTCGAAAATTAAGTTTTCCACAGACAATTAAAAAAAGGGACTGAGAGAAAGGAAAAGATAATATTGAAATTACGTTTTGGTATATAGAAAGATTCATAGATTAAGTAGTGCAAATGAAAACCAGATATCTAAATTATTTAACTTGTATGAAGGTCCATATCTAGTTACTAATATATAAATCAATGTCGCAACGATTATATCATTAGATGAAGGCACAAAACGAGAGGAAAATGTTGAAAATCTTAGGTTATTTCTCTGTACAAAAGAGTATCAACAAAATTTATTACAGAAATTTAATCTAGGGGCAATTAAAGTAAAATAAAATGAAAGTAAGCAAATAAATCCTATAACTGGGGATGAATCATAACGTAACAGCAAACTCAAAGCCATATTAGTTTAGTATTAATATTCCAGAATACAATTGAAAGCGCTATTTGATACGGGGGCATCATGCTCTTTAATGGACTATACTCTATACAAGCAATTAAAAACTACGCACTTTAATATAACTGGATGTGATGAAAACAGAATACATTTAGATCAAAACTTTAGAAGGAAACGTTTTAAGAACCGGAGAAATATATTAAATACAAATGTAGGGCTTAGTGAACAGTATTTTGTTAATAAATATCTGTTTGCATTAAAAAAAACTGTCCATACAGTATTCTTTAGGAGCAAATTTTATGCACATTTCACAGAAATAGTTTAAATTTTGTAGATAGGAATATAGTGTTAAATCAGTACAAATCAAAATTAACACTTGAAATGGTATGAAATTATGAAAATTGACTAAAATTGAAGTAATGATAATAAAACATATAATCAACTAATGCTGATAGTAAAGTAAATGCTTTTTAAGCAATATAGTTGTTAAAAATATCATTATAATGAATTTTATTTCTATTAAAATTATTATTTTTATCTTTTTATTACCGAAGGTCAACATTTATGTTATTATGACCAGCTATTAATAAAATCAGTATTATTAAGTTCAGGAAGTGCTCACTAGATGTCACTGTTTTGCTATGTTAGAAGTGAAGTGAGAAACTTTTATATGATGTTTGATCATGACATCTTGAATAAAATCTATGGCAGTGGATTTTAAAAGGATAAATACTATCAATTACATACAATATAATGTTAAACAAGTATTCAACAAAAATAAAGTGTAAAGTTTGCCAGTTATGTAAGTACCTAATGGTGGGTACAAGAGAGAGAGGATAATGTATTATATTTTAACCGTCTATTGAATAAACTAATTTTGTTGTGCTATTTCTATGTCTTTTTCATAGCTAGACGTAGTGGACGAATGGTTTGCATTGCCCAGGCTGTTGCAAAGCCCCGCATCAATTGCAGACTGTTTCTCTATAATTTCTGTGTGTAAGGAGTAGTTTTGGGGCACTTTCTTAAGATAGGTAATCATTATACATATATCGAGTATCGAATCTAATAGAGAGACCCTGAAACGTAAAATCATTTGATGTAATGGTATCATCGGTAAACTGGCCGCACAGCTACAACGTTTAGAAGACTTTAATAAAACTAACGGGTGCGTTGCTGAAAGACTTCATTATTATAATAAGTATATTAGGGAGACAGAAGTATCCATTACAGTATGATACTAATATATCCAATTGAACTGAACATTAATTTACATTTTCTAGCAGATTACTTTATTACACCGAAAGGGTTGCAAGTTTAAATTTTGGAATATTTTAAATTACATTATTTTGTACGGAACGTTTTGTTTCATGTTTCCATACACTAACAAACAAGCTTGCAACAGTAAGGTAGGCGAAGTAAAAGACTTGGTGTCCACAGATCATCACTTTCACTTCAACACTAGAAGAATGCATGTCTTCACCTATTTCACCACTGCTCTGAAAAAAATTCGGAGTTAATTTCCCAGGTAGGCTTTCTCCAACTCGATAAATCAAGAAAAATTACTTCTCATCAATACCGCGACAACCATAAACCACAAGGTCACCGGGATGAAATCTTTAATCCAAAGATTTTTATGGTAGTGTCGTTTACTTACTCCAAACGAATACGAATTGAAAAAATTACGGTTTCACCTTGAATATTTGGCATTTCTGCCCCTGAGCTTGAGCTATAACTTGACTTTAGATGAAACCGCCCATCAAACTAAAGTTGAGTAGAACCTCCCTTATTAAGACTCCATGTTTGTATGTCTTCCCGGCATAAAGTAACGCCCAATCAATCATAACGCCGGAAAAAGAAAATGCTCAACATGAAAACCACAAAAATCCGAAACGAAAATCGAACGAAAAGATCTTTGTAAGTAGATGCCCTTTGCAGGTATCAGGGTTTTTATTAGCCAAACCCAAAAACTAAGATAAAATAGCAAATACTACTTAACCACTTATAAATATAAGGAAATAAAAAATGTCTAAATAATGATTAAGCACTGCCAAAAGCCCCGCTAAAAACCGCCTTTTCGAAATATCCTGAAGAAATAGACCTGCAAGAACATTGCACAAAGACACCGCCAATGACATCTATGAGTAGATCTGAAAACTACACAAGACTGCTCAATGAAAGATTAGAAACAGTAACCATCACTAGAGGGAACCATGAGTTGGAAACAATTAATGTGGTCCACGGCCAAAGAAATTCATTCGTCGGAAGGATTTTTTTAATTACCCAATAATACTAATTTCTTATCTGGAGAACAAATACATAGTTTAACGTTAACCAAGTTATGAGAGGCTAAGCTCTAACCATCTAACGTCTTAAGTTCTACAGCATTATGAGCCACCTTAACCACTATGAAAAGACCAACATACTTAAGAAAGTACTTGCTAACAGTCCGATCAAAATCTGAACTATGATCATGATTCTTCACATAAACCAAATTATTTGCTTTAATATCTACTGACATCACATCTGTCATCTCATTACGCTTCTGACTCAGGGAAGAATTCAATAGAACTTCTTGGCGTCTAAATTTTGAATGAAGAAAAGCGAAATTTTCAGGCCAGGACAAAGTTCTCTTGAAGTCATCTACTAAAGAATAAGTCAGAAAATTTTCAATAGCCGAATACCCATACATTAACGAAATACTTTTATTCAGAAGAGACAATTTGGGATACTCTATATAACTATTGACGGTATTCTTTATGACAATAAAGACGAATGAGATGATTTACTCTTCAATGGTGAGATTCAACTGTATTCAAATTAGGGTTATAAGCACAAATCATAATGTGTTTTATCCCCATAGAAGCACAAAAATCTTTCCACAAGTGTGAGATGAACTGTGGTTCTCTATCAGAAATCAATACCTTATGTTTTGGAAAGTGATGCAGATACTGCTTCATGTACACTGCCCTCAATTCTTTAGCATGAGCTGTATGTAAAAGATATAGAAGTAAAAAATTAGAGTAAATATCTAAAACCGAAAATATAATGGTAGCACAAACTGTTGGCAATTTGCCGATAATATCACATGAAGCTTTCTCATGCGGATCTGAAGCAGTGACATGACAATGTTCCTGGGTTTGAGCAGCTGAACTATCTTAGTCTTAGTACAAATCTCCCAATATCGAATAAATTTTATGAAATATTTTTTTCATCGTACGCCAATAAAAAATACGCTTACATAATTAATAACGTTTTTGGATGCCGAAATGTCGTTCATGGTGAATTCGCTTACTACCTTTTGAGCCAATGACTTAGGTACTACCAGTCTCCATCCATCAACATTATTTGGTTACATTCAAATAAAGCAAACCTTGATGTTACCAGGCATTGTCACATCCTATCCTCAATTTCTCGCGCATATGGAAAAAATAAAGATCACTACTTTGCTCGTCCCGAAACAATTGCATAAACTGCACTTCGGAAAATTATCAAAAACAAAGTTTACTGACAAATTTTGATTAGCCAAAGGAATATCAGGTGGATTTCTGGTGTTAGTGTTTGCGATAAAGTTCTCTCCTGCTATATGATCGAACTTAATGTAAAAATACTGTAGTCTCAACAACAACCGGGTAGTACGGAAATCTAAGTTCCTTAATGTGTACAGATGGGTTACCGCTTTGCGGTCAGTGTATACGACGTGCCTATAATATAGCCACACAGAAGTATTCACAAATGGACCACCACCAACAACTCCAACTGGAACACTGGCAAAGATAATTCCGTATTGTTTATTCTACGCCCAGCATAACCCTACGCCCTGGTACTCATTTTCCACAATATGCCTTAAAACGCACCAATGCTTAATTGGCACGCATCCAAGAAAATATGGAACACCGAATTCATGACAGGCTGTCGTAGTGCAGGTGATGAAATTATAGCTTTCTTCAAGGATTCAAAAGCAGCCTTAGGACTGCTCCAAACTCATATTTAGAAACCTTGCGAAACAAGGCTACTAATTGTTTTGTTAAACACGAACTTTTTAAATGATTCTTTTACGTCAATTTGCAATACCCAAAACTTGCACAATTGCCTTTTTGTACGGGGAACTGGATACAAATTTATTACTTGATTACCCTTAGAATATACTTTGGTTTCACGACCTTATACGATATGTCCCAAAAATGGTAATTCAAAATGGAAAAATTGACATTTTAGAAAATTTGGAGAAAAATTGGCTTCTTTGAAAGTTTCTAAGATATAAGCCAAATGCTGAAAAAACTGCTCAATCGAGGGTGAAAAGCACAAAACATCGTCCAAAAATCTGCCATAAACTCACGTGTAGACATATCGAATAGCTTATGCATGACAGAGTGGAAAATAGAGCAAGCAGACTTCAACCCCATTGGGAACTATCTCCAGACGTACTGACGACCTTCAAAGATAAAGGACGTACGACTCTGGTGGTAACTTTATCCCATGATAAAAATCCTTACAATCTAGAGATGAGAATACATAAGAGCCAGACAGGCGGTGCAATATTTCCTGAATGGGCTCAACCTGTACTTTCGAAGAAATTACCCTTTCATTTAACCTACGATAATCCATTGTTGGTCTAACAGTTATCAGCCGTATAAATACAATGTACTTGGTTCTTCCTCAACTATCCATCGCCCCATTCTATCCATCGCGTTATCAAATCTCGAAAAGTGCCACACAAAGCATAGGATATATGATATGGTTTAACATTTACAGGAGTATTGTCAGTTATTTCTATCTTTTGAGGCTCAATATTCACATGACGAGGTCTCTCTGAAAACACTGTACGATAATGTAATAACAACTGTAATAATTTATCCTTGACCTCAAGTTCAAGATCATTACGACCTACCACAGTACTACAAATTTCATCAGACGAAACAACCCCATTATCAGAAGTATCAGAGACATAATAAACAGAAAACGCACTTTTACAACTATTTAGTTTCAAATCAATATAAGTCTGAGTCATTGTATTATTTAATCTTATAGTGCCCTCTCCAAAGTGAAGTACACAATTAAAAGATCAAGCCGGGTGGCCGAGCGGTCTGCGGCGGTAGGTCATCGGCTCGAAGGTCCCGGGTTCGACTTCCGGCAGGGGCATGAGTGTGGATTTTAACAGCTAAAGGCGAATCGTAACGGGACGAAGTCCAAAGTTACTAGACTGACCCATATAAAAATAAAGTTTACCAAAGATTTCAGAATTAAAGAGCGCAGAAATAGCATTCCCAGTAACAACTCATTATTGAGGGCAGGTACGACATGAACCACCACTGAGAATACTGCACCTGAAAACTCTCTATATATGGAGTCTGAACTCTGAACTCCATTCACATTACAACTAGTGTCCCCAATAAAACTATACAAATTTATGTGAGCTACTGGTAATAATTTCCTTAGGCAAAACTTCCAATATACGCTTGCAGGCCTCATAACTCAGGAGGTTTAAATCACTACCAGAGTCAAAAATGCAATCTAAAGCAATGCCTGAAATAGTACACTTTGAATGGTAAGATCTAGAAAAAGCATTATCTTTAGCTTCATCAATGGCATCAACAGATAAGTAAATTTTAAAAGAGAAGTTCATATAGCATGTACCGTTAGAGCGTAGCATAATTGGTCAGTGCGTATGAGCTGATCAGTGGCTTGCAGGCAATCCTTACTCAGCCCTATTAAAGACTGTCCTGTTGGTTTAATGGCCAATTGTTTACTATTGACGACGGGCTGTCATTTTCAATACACCTAAGACAAACATTAGTTATTCACAGTATGATTTAAGTTAGGCTTAATTGATTCAGTGTGACTATTAGGACAATTACTAACACCAGCACAGGCAGCATCAATATGTTCACAAGTACTAGGGCTGTAGCTATCTACTCTATTCACTGGCTGTGAGCCTACACAAATGTGTCATGTGCTACTTGAACTATTATTAGTGTCATTATTGGTATTATTATTATTATTATTATTGGTATTATTATTATTATTATTAGTGGTATTATTATTGGTATTGGTATTACCCCTGCCATTTGGTTGTCTCCTGGTATTATCTCGGTTATTTTTTCTGATTGCTAGAATTATCCCTGTCAGGCCAACCAAATCTACGATTCCTATTATTTCTATTATATCCATTGTTATTACGATCACTAAAGTACCTGTTCCTAGAAAATGAAAACCCTCTTAGTTGAAATTAAAAATCCTGTTTCTTCAAATATTATTATTGTAGCTACCTGTAAATGATTGGCGAGCAAAGTTATTACCAGGATTATTGTAAATATTAGTATCTCTATTGTTAACACTGTCAGAAGTTAAATTACCATCATTGCTAATATCAGTTTCATTACTCTGTACTTGTCTAAACTGATAATTGTTGTTAACGGGTCTTCTGTGCTGGACAGGCAACACTTCAGTTTCACTTATAGTTCTCCTTTTCAAGGGAAAGCCTGCATTCAATATTACCGGAGATCTATGTTGTATCTCTACCTGAGACAGACAGTCTAAACTCAATGTTCTGTCTGTTAACTCATGCACGCTGTTGATCTTAAACATACGAAGAACACCACTATCTTGCTCAGGCAAGGTATCCAACACCGACTCTACCAGTTCCGCTTCCTCGACATTACCTACAACATCTGTATATGATCTTACATAACGCCAAATACATTGACCCGTGAACTTTAGAATCAAATTTAGTACTCTATAATAACTTTAACTGTATTCTCCGAATTCTAGGGTTTCATAACTCACCATGTGGTTCTGACATTTTATTTTATTTTATTTTTTGGTGAGAAAACTAATTGCTTTTATAACGAATGGTTACGAAAAGTGCTTCTAAGCAACAAATATTGCTGACTTGAAAATGTATTTGGCAGCTCTAAATTGTAGTCCAGAAAACAGTATTTCTTTTTATTCATATTTTGCATTTATAGTAGGTATTGCAGTTCTGACGACGCAATGACATATGAAGGAATTACTTCAGTTGCTGATCTTTCAATAGGAGATATGTGGAATATGGTTTGTTTAACCAGTGTGCCCAAGCTAAGATTTCCTAGCACCGTTACACCCTTGGGTGTATATTCTAAGTCGGACACCTGTGATTATTCACACGTTACTGACCTATTCGATTTAGTGAAGGAACGAATGCTTCAATAGTGAAGGAACAAATTTTCAAAATCCGAAAAAGTTTTTATTTTATCTTTGGTATACAAAAACTACTCCCAAGACAGTGTCAATATATCTAGCAGACGTGTACGAAACTGTATTACTTACATTAGGCACCCTGATATTAGACTACATTTCAGGAGAAGGCCATGGATAAAGGAATTCAATATTACTATTAGTTACAGGTAACGACATCTTAGTACTGAAGTTAGGTATGTACTTTTCAGATAACAAACTAGTAATCCCAGAAGTTATACAAGAGGTGTAAATTGTCGCAGGAGAGGTAATATAATACTTGTCACCTAGTGAACCTCCCAAACACTCTGTAAAAGCATTCGTAAATATCACGATATTACTAGTTATAGTGGCAGTAGTCACTGTAGGTACTTTCACAGTTTGTTCTTGATTAGTAATTCTAGACTAGTCATATACTAAGACAGACTTACTTACTACAGAACTACAACTGACTAAATTAATATGTTCAGTGATAGAAGGTTTAGTTTCTCTTTCAGCTACTTGATGTTTTAATGCCTCAAGTTGTTTTAACAGTTAGTCAGTACGCGACTTCAAGTGGACCTAGCATCAGCTATATTTTACTAGCTTCTCTCTTCGTTTCACCAAGGTATTGACTTAACCTCTTGATATCTCAGCTGTTACACTACCTACATTATTTTTTACTAAATTCAGTTGTTCATTAATACCAGTCCAACTAGTTAACAACTTGGATTCTACATTCTGAAAATCTGCCTTCAGCTCCGTTTGAACTGAAACCAAGTCATTCTTAACAGTCTCCTGCACAGCAGAAATATTGGAAGAAATATAAGATTTTAATATGCTAATTATTTGAGTGACAGCAGCTAATACTGAATTATGACTTCCTACTGAATGAATACTACCCCTAAAAGATCTGATTTCTGCAGAACGGATCGACTCAAGACTAGAGTCTTCGATAATACATTTTTCACATACCCAATCGAGTTGGAAATTGGATGGCTTTAATCATCTACGGAGGGACCTTGGAACAAACAGAACAAGTCCACTCCCGGCACCAAGAATACTCAATTTCAAGACATGTTTTTTTTGTATCTACACGAGATACATGTGGTTTCACTATCTGAATTAGGCATTTATAGCTCGCTTGTTTGCAATTGGAATTACAAAGGCATTACAATAAAAATAAATAATAATAATCACTACTCTACACATAAAATGAAAAATGATGAAATTAGAGTCTTATAATATTAAATAATAATAATATAATATTAAATATATAATATTTATGTATATTCAAATACATCTACCTCCGACTAGCCAGAGGCGAGCAAAACCAATTCCTTGTATATGAAACATTTCAATTTTCAATATTGTCTTATATATTCGCCCCTTTCTATCTAGTACCACTGCTCATTGTATTATGCACTACTTTTTTATCACGTAATATTAAGGACATTCGCAATGTAAATTAAACGATACAAATTAATGGGGTTTTTAAACTGCTATTTAGGTTCTTTTACTACTTAATATTTACTGTGCAAGTGTAGACATTATTTTCACGTAATTTTAAATTTTAAATAACATTCTATAATATGATAAAAAAGTAGGTTAACCGCAAACAAAAAATTACCGACAAATCATTGAAGCATATAAAGAAAACACCAGAAGAGCAAAGAATAAAAAGTTCTGAGCGGGTTAAGCCAAAAAGAAAAAGATGAATCGTCTGCAGGAGACTATCATGAGTTTTCAGACAAATCCTAACCCGACAAGAAAGCACTGAACTGACTCCGGGCTAAAGCCAGTCCAGTCTTCGGCCCCAACAGATGCGAGGACATTTTTTTAGAAATTAGACACCGACCATTAATCCCAACTAAACAAAAATATTTTATATGTAAACGGAAATGCGCAACGGGAAGAAAAATATATTATGAAAGCACTGGGGTCAAGACATGACCAATAAGTGGATCAGGAACTATCAAGCCTTAGGGAAAATAAGAGTACCTCTCTTATTAATCCTCTCAAAATAAAAATATGAACAAACCTCACCTTGCATTCTGATTTAACTCAGAGAATACTTCTTCCCTCTCTCTTGCTCTCTCTCTCTCTCTCTCTCTCTCTCTCTCTGCCACATTTTAAACATATCTCGCAACATGCTTTACCGGACTTGCCTCCAACCTCCTCCAGCTGGGTATCACAAACACCAGTAGGGCACTGCTACTCACAGTACATTATTTCCTTTTCTTTTACTTTACCAGTGCAGGAATGTTTAACACCACTTATCACTAAAAATAAAACTAGCTGTTTAAAGTCTATATTAGTTACTGGCAACCACACTGCTACATAGGGTTACTTGTCTCCTTAAATATTAATTATTGTATTAGTCAACTATTCCTTTATTATGATTTGTTAAGCCATCCATCTCTTTATTCGCTGGCAGCACTCGGCTGATCTATAATAATATTCGTCCATGATTAGCACTGCACACTATAGCACTGCTATCTGGCGTAGCGAAACTATACATAAGCCCTCCTACTGTTAAGAACCATAACTCAGAACCAGAAGAGGCCAGGTCTACAGCCCCGGCACAAACAAAAGAAAACGGACAGCGTATAGTGGCTATATCTTTTATACAGAATGCCATATAAACTAAATATAAATGAGGCACTCATTAATAATGTAGTAGGGGCCACCCTGGAGTAGAAACCCTCATGAAGAATATTGTTCTATGAAAAAGCAACTCAAGGTGCACTTAAATCCAGATACTTAATGGTGTAGCATCTATCAAAAACATAAAGAGATCAAAATTCATTTTGTCAATATATACATCTGAAAGAACTTGTTACAAGGAGGTTTTGGAATGGACTACCGAATCCGACTTGCACTCATGTGTTCCCTCAATACCTACTAACAACTGCACTGCTCTATAAAATACTAAACAAAATTATTTAAATATATATCTTTCTAATTGACATCAAATATAGAGCTTTCCAATTAATTGCTACTTCAGAGTTGTATCTAACTAATATACCTTTCTGACCATGAAAACAATCTTTCTACTGCAGACAAGAGGTACACATAGGCACTGCATTCCGGCTGTCCACCAAAACACCCTTGTATGTAGACTCCTGCACTTTTATTACGTGAACTTAATGCTCTACACGAAATTATAATTCTCCATATGTAAATAAAGCATCTACCTTAGACTACATCACTGTAAGTCATATAGAGGGTAAAATGCTGACTAAAGAAGTACGAATTATATTAATATTTTTTACCTTAATAATACATAGCATTAACAATGAACGTTGGAAACAGGGTGGCAAGCTCTATTTAACTTTATATCTTTGAGCATCTAATATTTTTGACTTGAAAATTTTCAAATACTTTAAAGTTTACAGAAAAACTGGCTTGGTATAATTTAGTGTTACCAATATAGAAAAATATTACTAATTTTGAACATATATTTCTGAGTTACATGTTGTTAAGACATTCTTACAAGAAAACTAAGGGATTAAGAAACCGTCTCCATCAAAGTTATAGCATATGGCTAGACATTAATAATATACAGTATCAACAAAATTATACTGTTAGTAAAATATATGAGTGCAAATCAACATACCCCGCCAAGGGCAAGTTAAGTGCTAATTTAATCTCAATATGTAAAACTTTATACAAGCATTGGCATAATGTTTTCTTTTAAGGATAAAACAACTATGAGACCAAACTAGGTTACTTATATGTCAATGAACCAAAATGAATATGTTACAGCATCATAAATAAACCTCACTGTACTAGGGTGCTTTTTAATTTTTTTTTGAAAGTTTTAAAAAACAATAAGCTCTAAAGGGGTTAGTCGCCCTAGGAAGAGAAACAATAGTAAATGAAATTCTGATGAGAATACGCATCGTTTGTGCTTTGAAAATAAATAAACATAATGTTACCCATCATTATAAATTTAGCCCATTTATCTGTATTCTACCATAGTATGATACCAATGTATTCTATTGAACTGAACCTTTATGTATATAGATTTACATTTTCTAGCAAACTATTTTATTACATCGAAAGGGTTGCAAGTTTAAAAATTGGAATATTTTAGATTACATTATATTATACGCAACATTTTGTTTTAAGTTTCCATACACTAACAAACAAGCTTGCAGCACTGAGGTAGGCGGAGTAAAATGATTTAGTGTCCACAGATCGCCGCTTTCACTTCAACACTAGAAAAATGTAT
Source organism: Lepisma saccharinum (assembly GCA_022664845.1). Taxonomy (NCBI): domain Eukaryota; kingdom Metazoa; phylum Arthropoda; class Insecta; order Zygentoma; family Lepismatidae; genus Lepisma; species Lepisma saccharinum. Next base: position 29,776 of record JAGDQP010012687.1, read on the forward strand.
GTCTCCACCTATTTTACCACTGCTCTCAAAAAAATTCGGAGTTAATTTTCCAGGTAGACTTCCTCCAACTCGATAAATTAAAAAAAAATACTTCTCATCAATATGGCGACAACCATAAACCATGAGGTCACCGAAATGAAATTATTAATCCAAAGATATTTTATGGTAGTGATATTGACTAACTTCAAACGAATATGAATTGAAGAAATTACGGCTCCACCTTGAATATTTAGCATCCCTGCTCCCTAAGCTTGGGCTATAACTTGACTTTAGATGAAAACACCCATCAAACTAAAATGGAGTAAAGCCTCCTTTATTAAGACTCCATATTTGTATGTCTTCCTGGCATCACCTAACGCCCAATCAATCAAAACGCCGGAAAAAGAAAATGCTCAACACGAAAACCACAAAAATCCGAAACGAAAAACGAACGAAAAGATCTTTTTAAGTAGATGCCCTTTGTAGATATCAGAGCTTTTATCATGCAAACGCAAAAACTAAAATAAAATAGCAAATACTAACCACTTATGAATATAAGGAAATGATAAATTTCTAAATAATAAGCATGCATTAGCCAAAAGCCGCGCTAAAATCCACTTTTCCATATGTCCTGAAGAAATAGACCTGCAAGAACACTGCACAAAGGCACCGCCAATGTCATCTATGAGTAGATATGAAAACTACACAGGACTGGTCAATGAAAGATTAATAACAGTAACCAACACTAGAGGGAACCATGGGTTGCAAACAACTCAATATATATCACAAAAAAAAAGTAATATTTTGTACGAAAAAACATAAAGGTGCGATGTGTGTGTGTTCTTTTCATATGATATTTCAGTATTTGTGTCACTTTTATTTCGTATTATATATATATATATATAAGTAAGTACATGTTTTAGTTGTTTTTCAATGCCACGTATATACCTTTGCTTCTAGGTCTCTCATAAGTTAATATGTTGAAAAATGTTATTCTAGAACTAACAAATAGTCGCCAAACATTACAGTTTGTTCTGAATAAAGCAAACTGAAAAATATACTTTAAACTGTTTACACATTAACATATTTTTATTTAAGAAGATATTTTATAATTTAAGTTACTGGAGGTATAAGGAAACAGAACAATAACAACTATGTAAACTGGCGGCAACTCTCATACTCTTCTTTTGAAATAGCAAAAAATAACACAGTAAAGCTCGCCTGAACAGAAAAGCAAGAGAGCTACAATACATTTTTCTGATTAAACAAATTTTTCCTTTTTGCAATCGTGGACAAATTTCTACTATATAGGTAAATAATTTCTTTGACTTCAGTTTTAGGAGCAATATTTTCAAAAAATCTAATAATTTTTGCTAAATTTAAAAATGTTAATTTTAACCTAAATTATTTTAATATTTACTTAAGCATATTTAGTTTTAGTTTTGTGAGTGAAATTAAAAATAATGTTCATTCCCTATTATCTACTTATGCTAACTTTCCTCTTTATTTATATCTTATTTATTAACTATTTTATTATATTTCAAACGTGCATTAGTGTTAATACGAGTGAACCTAACTATTCTTAATCTATTTAGTATCATGCAGTTTTAGGTTTGGTTCCATACGTTAAAATCTGCTGATATCAAATATTGATTTTATCAATACAATTGGTTCATGCAATATCACTTTAATAACTACAGATGAAACATGCCATAAGCCATTTACAATAAGGATCAATATCTGCAGTATAAGGAAAGTGCATTATGCGTGCAACCAATAAATACATGTGCAACAAACAACATCAATTGAAGTTCCATGCAGGACACAATACAACATATTAACACTAATCACACAATAGCAGAATCCCCTTGCAGGCAGAAGCCATTGGTTGCTTTTCTATCGACAGCTAGTAGATGGCCATCTAATACAGAAACATTAGCCTTTATTACCTGTATGACCATAAGCAAGAATAATGCTTTAATGAACTTCATCACAAACCAAAAGATGCAATATTGAAGCTAAATCCTCTATCTTATCCCAACTGTATAAATGTAATAATAGATGTGCACCTATCCACATAATCAAGCAGACTCCATAACACCAAAAATGCCACAAAACTACTAGTCTGCTTTTGACGTGGAAACACATCTTAGAATCAAGTTTCCTTTCGCATCGAGAAAAGTTCAAACAGTGTCTGCTTCTTTTCAATTTTGTTGTTAATAAGAAACTATCTTCAAGCTTACACAAAGTTTGAATCCCCTTGCTACGACACTCTCCCCCTCTCTTTTTGAACTGTCGATACTTCTTTAATAAGTTTTTTGGAGGAAACATAGGATATAAAAAATGACTTCTGACCTCAGTATGCTCATCGGTTAGCCTAAGATGAGAAATATCCAGATTTAACATGACGAGAATTATCAACTAACTGAATCAATTCTTCCATATCCATAACCCTAGATCCATCTGTTTCAACGGACTTAAATCCTGTACCATTTTTCTTTTTATTGTCAGAAGATACTTTTGATACCTTAGATTGAGCTTCTTTTAACGCAGTCACCATTGATACTAATTCCTTATTTTTGCTAGTTTTCAATTGAACTACTTTGGAGTAGATATTTTCTTATCCGAACCATAGTCTAAATTCCCCAAATTGGAATCTCTAATTTGTTATTTACAATACATTCTTCCACTTTTTGTTTAATTGTTTCATTATCCTCTGAAAGCTTGTCTGTTTGTATGCCTATCTCTGAAGTTGAAGCAATATCTGTAACTTGTAAACGAGCATGAAAAACTTCTGAGTTTGAGTTAAACCATTACACATTACCGTTGTAGTACTGGACATATTGTCTATGAACACATCCCACTCCGTCTGAGCTAACCTAAATTCAATCATCGTTGAATATAGGTTAAATATAATCGTTATTCAATATTCGAATTGGAACGAATTACATCCTTTAATAAAGTCTCACTATGTTGAAAACCTTCCCTTGTAACTATTAGTTTGTTATCCATCAATGAAACGTTACTTAACAAATTTATACACAAGAGATTCCATTTAGGCATTAACTTGTTCATTCAATTCTATCAATAATGACGTAATGAAAGTCCTCATGAACTACGGCAAAAGATAGACAATAATCCTTGTTATTGATTAACACTCTTGATTCAGCTGTGCCTGCAACATTAACTAAGAAACCGTTCAGTAGTTGCAAGTATTGAACTGATCCATCATTTATTATAACCATACCTAATGTCTTAGCTAGGTTATTACGTTATGTTTCGACCCGATATCTAAAACAGCTGAAACTTTACTACTACCAATCTCTAAACGTAAGCTTGGTAATGAATCACCTTCTACTAAGACATGTCTGTCTGAAGTATCATCGTTAATCCACAGAACGTCATCAATATTCAAACTATTAATACCAGCTTCATTAGTGAAGTCATCCTGTACAGTTTTAGTTTCATTCACAGATGAACGCACATATTTGTTACTCTTATTTCCTTTGCAAACTTGTAACCTAGTATAGTGACTTTTCATGTTACATACTCGACATATTAAATTAAAGAAGGGCAATTACCAAATTTATGCTTTCCAAGGCATCGCCAACATTCTTTATTTTCGAAAGATCTATTGTACTGTGAGTTAGAATTGGCAAATTGAGCAAGAGTATTCAAAGAACTACCTTTTACTTCAATATCAGATCTCACTTCAAATACTGGATCGAAACCTTTGGATCACTTTGCTAAAATAGATGCATCCTTTTCAGCTTACTCTATATCGAAAGCGATGTTAATTGCTTTATCTAAGGTGATGTCCGTTTCGCTTAACAAACGTTTCTTTGTGGACTCATTTGCAATACCAAATAGTAATTGGTCACGGACCATAGTTTCCGAATAACTACCATATTTACACAGGATTGCTTGGTTCTTTAAATCCTTGACATAAACCAAAACAGTTTGCATAGGATTTTGCTACATTTGGTGAAATTGATAGCGGGCTACCAATTCGTTCACTTGCCTCGCAAATAATTTGATCTACATTGATTTAATGTCATCATATTCTCTCATTTAAAGCTAAAGGTGAGCTTTCATTGTGCAGGCTTTCGCACGCTTTCGAACCAACTACTGAAAGCAATGCACAAGCTTTCTTATCCTGAGGAATTCCATTGGCCATGCAATACGATTTATTTATAACCAAATAGAGGTCAATGTTGTTATGATTTATATTAAAATCATAAACAAAACTCCCATCATACTAGCCATATCGAATAGAAAAATCCTTTAACGATGCGGCAGTGCTAACTTTCCTTTTTACCAGGGTGAATCATATGTTCGTAGCGTTGGGTGGCCCCGCCCACGCGATGCCGGAAAACTATGTGCAACGTGTAGAACAGGTGAAGGTGGTGGTGGCAGAAAGCGTGTCACCTGTCTGTCTGATCACAGCGCTAACGGTGTGTGGGAGGAACTATGCATTGAATACACAGTTGGATCCACCTACCTTGCACAGTTGGCAGAACAATGACTGAGGAGAAACTTGTGTGTCGTGTGCTTCTGCGCCATTACTGAAAAAAGAGGTTGAATACAGCAGCAGCAGCCAAGGAAATTTGTGCCGTAGAAGGCGAAGGTACTGTCCACCCGTCCACAGCTAGAAAGTGGTTTCAACGTTTTCGGTCTGGTGAAACCAGTCTCGATGACAAGCCCAAGAGTGGACGCCCTGTAACGATGGATAACGATGCCCTCCTGAACGCTGTTGAAGATAATCCAGGAACCAGTACCCGTCAGCTGGCAGATGAGGTCCAGACATCACAAACCAGTGTCGTTCATCATCTGCATCAACTTGGGTTTCGCTCCAGGCAACCGAGAACGGTTCCCCATGATTTGACTACCGCTCAAACTCAACAACGTGTGACCCTGTGTGAAGAACTGCTTCGAACTGACAGGTTTTGGCGGCGGATCATCCTGAATGATGAAAAGTGGATCTTTCTTCGTTATCCTGACACCGGGAAACAATAGCTTCGACCAGGTACCGAATTAACACTCTATTACAGTGGAATGACGCTCAAAAGATATTGGAGTACACAGTAAACAATGAGAAAGGATTCTTTGCTGAAGTGCATCTGCACTACCCACAAGAGATGCATGATTCACATCAAGACTTCCCTATGGACCCTATAAATGAAATTCCTTAAGGAGGTACATGCAAAAAGCTATTACTGGTGCTAAGTGATAAGCAGAATTACATTGTGCACTATCAGCTCCCACAGTTTTATTTACGTCACGGTTTGTAGCTTTGTAAGGTACATAAGATGCTATGGTTCAATCAATCCAAATGACTTGATACATACAGATGCTTATCAGAATAATGGAAACACCTGAACGAAAGTGCAACTTACCAGATTAATATGGTGTCGGGCCACCTTTCGCCTTCAGAACAGCCTTGATGCGACGTGGGATGGAGGCATAGAGGTCGTGAATGGTAGCAAGTGGAATATTACACCATTCCTCGTGCAGGGCATCGGTCAGTTCTGTGAGAGAGGATGGAGGTGGAAATCGTCGCCGGAGTCGTGTTTCCAAGATGGACCACAGATGTTCAATTATGTTGAGATCTGGGGATTGGGCGGGCCAGGGGAGGTGTTGAACTTCATCCCGATGTTCCTCAAACCACGCTGCAACAACTCCAGCTGTGTGAATGGGTGCATTATCATCCTGGAATATGGCGTCATTGTCCGGGGACAACATCCGGACCATAGGATGCAAGTGGTCTCCTAAAATTGCGACATAATCGTTGGCAGTGATGCGTCCGCGAAGTGTGACCACAGGACCCAATGAAAACCATGATATTGCGGCCCACAGCATCACCGTGCCGCCGCCATGTTTCACAGTTGGGCGGAGACACTGCAGATCATACGCTTCTTTGGGCGTTCTCCACACATAAACACGGCCCGTGGTTTGGAATAGGGTGAATGGTGACTCATCCGACCATACCACACGTTTCCAGTCTTCAACGGTCCAAGTTGCATGGTCGCGGCACCATTTGCGGCGTGCTAAAGCGTTCTGGTCCCTGATGAGAGGTTTGGCCCGTGCAACACGACCCCGTAAGTTCATGTCATGTAATTCGCGGCGGACTGTGATTGTCGAAACAGGTTGGGGGAGGTGATGATTGAGTTCCTCCGTCACTTGCGCCGCAGTGGCACGACGGTTCCGCGTGACAATGCGCTTTAATACCCGGCGTGCCCTGTCACTGATGCTTTTCTTCCGCCCACTGTTCCGCTTCCCCGATGTGGTTTTCCCGTGTGTTGTGTAGGCCGTTATCACCTTCGACACTGTCCCTGGCGACACACCTAACACACTAGCCACTGCCGTCACACTCACTCCACATAACCGCGCACCAACAATTTGCCCTCTTTGAAACTCTGAGAGGTCTCCCATTTTACAATACCTCCGTCTGCTGCAGCCACTGCACACTCCTGTTCCACGACGCCTGACGTAGTATTTAGACCGACCTACCACACCACCACCAGCAGTCCGGCGCTGCGGTCGCCACGACACCACTGCCAACCCATACATCTGACGTGTTGCCAACTACAGGTGTTTCCATTATTCTGATAAGCATCTGTATATTAATAGTAACATAACACGTCGCTCAGCTGGTTTTACAGACTTTGAGAACGACTTTTATAAGTTAATGAACAACGCTATATATGGAAAGTCGATTGAGAATATAAGGAATCGTATTGATGTAAGGCTTGTAACTGACGGAAAGAAGTGTCGAGAACTTGTAGCGTCACCGCGATTCAAGTCACGAGAGATCTATGATGAAAGGTTAGCCTTAGTGCATATGTTAAAGATAATAGTTAAATTAGACAGTAGATAAAGCTAACTATGTAGGAGCTGCTGTGCTAGATCTTTCGAAGTTGCTTATGTATAAATATCTAATTTAACTATTATGAAGTCATGAAGCCACGATATAAAGAGAATATATGTATTGCTTACAAGGATACTGACTCGTTTGTGTATTACATCAAAACAAATGACTTTTATAAAGACATGCATGAAATGATTGAGTATTATGATACTAGTAATTTCCAGCAGCCCAATACATATAAGCTTCCTGCAAAGAATAAGATGCAACTAGGGAAGATGAAAGATGAGTACAAAAGTGACCCTATCAACGAGTTTATTGGGTTGAGAGCAAAGATGTATGCAATACAAGATGTAAATAATAAAAGTAGAAAGAGAATCAAGGGTATACGAAAGTATGTAGTAGAACAAGATATTAGGTTCGATGACTTTAAACAGTGTTTACGACCAGAGCAATGCAAAGCAGAGTACAAAAGCGAATCAGATAAGAGAAACATAACATATTCACTGAACAAGTAAACAAAGTGGCCCTTGACTCACATGAAGATTAGCGTTGCATCTTAGATTACAACATACATACGCTGCCCAGGGGTCATTATCGATTAGACCATGAAACAGTATGTCATCAATGTATATAAACTTTTATTTTATTGTTACTCTTATTGTTACACTAGGTAAATTTCTCTTTTACACTGGACGAACTATGACTGCTGTGTGTGAGCATCGTGCCTGTATTATTTAAGGTCGATGGTTAGACTAACTCCTGATCGCTTAACATACATATACATCATTTGTTTTTTTTGTGACCGCCTGATTAATGAAACGACAAAAAATGTTTTTTGTTTATTATTTGTTTATTGTTTTGTATTATATATTGTTTATTTTCAGATGCAAACCGATATATTTGGATACCCGCGATATAAGTCGCATGAGCATGAAACGTTATCGGATGCTCCTACAAATATTAATGAAAGTCAATTAACAGTACTGGACTAAAGGATTAAAGGAATAATGGGTGAAATCAATGCACTACGAAATATGTTATCTTCAAATATTGAAACAGAAATCACAGAAGCTCAGCAGCATATACTTGATTTACTTCAAAATCTTGATAATGAGTTGAAGTGTGTTATTCTTATGTATTCACAGCTGCTAAATAAAATGATTTGACTGAAGTTCAAAATATTATAACAACCATTCAAAATGAAGTACAACTAATAAAGAATAAATTCATTTCAAACACTGCTGCACAAGATTAATTTAATGATCTGAATACAAAGCTTACGGAACTACAAAATGCATTTAATAACCTTAAAAAACAGCCATGAACATGTTAGAAAATGCACTTCAAAGCAATCCTTCCCAAGAAGGTCTTCACAGCATGCAAGAAGTTATTTCCAAACTGCAAAATTAACTTAAAATTATTACTGATAAGTCAAATACACTCGTGATGATTTTACCAACCTACCTGTTTATAGTGATGCATTTGAAATTAGTAGAAAGCTTGGTGAGTTTGAAACAATCATTAATAACATATCAGAGCTTTCAAATATTCAAAATGAACTAAAGAACCTACAGAGCATGGTGAGTAGCCTCCCCAAAGAGTTAATTAGTTTACAGGAAACACTCACAAAGTAAAATAAGAAGTTACAGGGAATTAATCTTCCTACAGATTTAATCAATCTTCAACATGTTGTGAGCACTGTTCAAAGTGATTTAATAGAAATACAAACGAACACACCGAAGCAATCAGATATCGAGTATATACGTAAGTCTTTTAACGAAATAGCTACAAATCAAAATCAAAATGAAATAAAATCAAAATGAAGTGCTCTCCAAGAAACTATTAACACACTTAACTTCGCAAGATGTAGAAACAATGAGAAAGACTAAAAGTAATATCCAAACCGTAATTGAAATAACAGAGAACCTCCCTGATGTGATAGACAATATTAAGGTTCAATTGCGAAAACTTGAAATCAGTATACCATTCCTTCCAACGTTAGAAGAACTTTCCCGTATACAAGAAGTGTTGACGAGTATTCAAAATGAAGTTAAGGAAGCGATACAAGAATATGAATAACTGATTTCTGTTCATGTTGTTAATGAAATAGTTAGTGGGTTAAAGGATATGTTGAAAGGTTTAGAGGATATCACACTAATATATAACACTCTCATTGCTGATATTCAGAAACAAATTAGTGATCTAGAAACAAAATATAATTCTGTGACTAATACTCTTAATAACTTATCCAAAAGTATTTTGACATTAAAGACTTCCGTAATGTAGAAGCATCAACAGCTATAATGCCCACAGTGACTCAGCTTTGGTAGGTGCAAGACAGTACTAAAAACTTTATAACCGTAACAGACTTTAATGATAATAACAATGATATTGTAGTGAAGCTAAAAACTTAGAATATACATTGAAAAGTGAATATATATGCTAAATCTAATGCATTGTTAACATCAATACATAATTTACATAGTGTTCAGTTCTTTAAAATATATTCAAAGCCTAAAAGGAACGTGACTTTACACGTGGCAATGTTAGTGGTAAAGTATATCTCTTTGATATGAACACACTCTATTTCGAAATACCTTTTCTGGGTAAGCTAAGATTACAGGTTTTCATTGGATTAAGAGAAAGAATAAAGAGTTTCCTATTGTCGATATATAAGGTGCAGTCAAATGAAAAGATCCATTTCCATGTACATACTTTATTACTGGATAGAGCTATATATAATGACCATTGCGTGTTGAGGCACTTATCCCACCTTGACATGAGATGATGATTGTGCTGGAAGACGAACTCCTTGGCTTGAGTATGGAACCACTCAACACGTTGTCCGGATATTTGCAATTGGACCTTTTCATTTGACTGAACCTTATATATTCAGCGAGCGGTGGACAAAAGTATGACAATCTATCATTAGGTATACATGAAGGTAGTCGAATACCAGAAGCACCATCAGAAGATGAAATTGTACTTCAAGAGTTTGATGTTGTAGAAGGCGATGTGCTTGTTGTACATTTTCTCCCGCTGAGTACCTTATATCTACTAATATAATCTTTATTGCACAATTGATTTCAAGATCTTAAGCAGTTAGAAATAGTAGTAGATTGCTAATTGTAGAAGAACTACACAAGCCCGCGAGACGAAACTATAAACGAATGTCTGTTGTAACAAAGGGAATACATGATTTATGGCAGGCAGAGTTGGTTGAAATGAACTTCGGGAACTTGAAAGGCTTAGTGAAATTAAATAGGGACTATTCTTATCTTCTAACCACTATTGGCATTTTTACTAAGCATCATGAGCTGTACCAGTTACAAATAAAACAAGGAATGAAGTTACACGCGGATTTGATACAATACTCAAAGCAACTCTACAAGAATCAAAGTATTTGAAACTAGATCGCGGTAGCAGGTTCTGTAATAAATAGTTTATTAACTTAATGAAGCAAAAAGGTATTCCACATTACTTTTCATACAGTGATAAGAAGGCTAGTCTTGTTGAACACTTCAATCGATCATTACGTAATTTGATGGAGAAGCAGTTCACACTGGAAGATAATTACAAATAATACAATATATTAAAAATACTGATGACGACATATAATAAAATGCACCGAACAATCAAATTGAAGCCAATTGATGCCCTGAAGAAAGAAAACGAACATAAATTAAAAATCAACAGTTGATAGCAACAAATTTACACAATCATCCAAGCTTCATATAGATTAAAGAGACTATATTCGAATAAGTAAGTTTAACAATAAGTTTGACAGAGGCATCACTCGGAATTAGAGCACTGAAATATTTCAAATTGCTACTGTTTTAAGACTGATCTACCTACATATCACTTAAAAGATGAGCGCGCATTCTAGAAAATCTAATTAATGGATTTGAACGTAACACGTGAGAAAAGTTATTAAAGAATTAGGATTATTTCGACTTGGCAATATTACAAGATTTTATAATTCGAAGCCAGCAGCCGACCATCCTGACAAGGTTTTTCCTCAGTCATATCAGGTAAATGCCATTTCGCCATTTGCCATTAATTAATTATTGGCAAAATTTCCTCAAGGCCCAAAATTAATTAATAATTGTGATTAGTAATTCAAATTCAAGATCTTATGAAAGGAACAGACCAAATCACTCTTATCTGTTACCAGATCGAATCACCTTTCATTGCATTAAGTTCTGCTGAAAGTACCATTTCTCTGATAGAAAAGTTATTCAAGGTAAATATTCATACCACACAAACTAGGGCATGCCTGACACATTTAAGAATAATTTTCATTATTTGAACATTTAAAAAGTAAATACATGTAATTCTTGGAAAGATATACAAAATCTATTCAGCCATGGGACGCTAAAGTCATGGGAAAGCCACTGGCCGACTGGCAGACGGGGACAGATGAATGAAGCGAGAGTTCGGCCGACAAGCGCTGTGTTTCGTTGCCAAGCGCCCTCCCTGTAGAAGTGATCGCATGTAGATGGTGCAAAAGTAGTTTGTAATCGTAGGTACAGGCGTAAGTGCTATTTGTCAAATTTGTTGCCAATTCAGCCAGTTTTTTTTGTATTGTGGGCTTTTTTACGTGGGTTCACATAATAAAACCCACTCAAGATTTGTGGGGCTGGGGAAAATCCAACAACTCTGTGTGAAACCACGCTCGTAAGTTACACGGGATTGAATGCTGCGGGTAAGCACTAATTTTGTATATCACACGTGAATAAAAGTTCGGGAGATAAATGACGAACACGAATTGCACTTCTAGCCTACCTGCCAGTATCCGATTGGGTGCTTTCGAATGGTTCGTCGTACATGTTTGCATAATACTCTCTTGAGATTTATTTTTCTTTTAAAGCACTATATAGATTCAGAAATTCTTCGCCTTCCCAATGAAAGGAACATGGAGCAGCTTATTCCGCAGATAGGCGTTCGTGCAAGGTTCCGTGAGAATTGGACTATCTGGTCGCAAGCACTGACTGAAGCTACTTTGGACGCAAATGTTGTATGTATATGAAGCTTATTGATTTTTTAATTTCATGCTATGCTTTTTTACTGCTAAATCTATGTAGTGCATTTCAATTAGGGCAGAGCAAGTAGGGGTTGACCATTTACCATGTTGGCTTCAAGTCACAAATTGTACTTGCAGTCTTTGATGACCAATTATTTGGCGGCAGAAATATTTCTCGACAAAACAAATACTGCTGGTCCCTTAAAAAACTTATAGTTTCCATAAAAAAAGTTTAAGCAATATCGGAGATTGATGACGGTACATTTTTCCCCCTGAGTTAAAGTGGAAGGCACCATGTATCCTTTTTAAATTGTTCACACTGGAGATGGTGATTTGAGATCACCGAAGTAGCTATTGTTAACATTGTTATTGCGTTGAGTAGGAAGTTTTTTATTGTATTGATGAAAATTACGAAAGTGTTGAACAAATATATTTTGAATTTAAATGAAGTATTCATTGCTGCTTTCATTCTGCATGTACGTAGTATAAATAGGTTTAATTGCTGTTAACTTGTATTCAAAACTAATCGTTGTATAGCATTGAAAATCAGAAAATTTCCGTGCTCTAGGGCGCCATGATGATTTAAAAAAAAAGGATCCTAGATATTACATATTATTTGTATTATTGTGGCTCCTAGTTTTCAGAATAGGCACCTTGGAGCCCTGCGCAAGGTCAGTTGTACATAGAAATTTCTGTAACTGCATGTTCAAACTTTACAAAATTCAAGAGCTGCTTTCTTTCTTTCTTTTTTTTAGTTACGTAACTTTGAAAACTCAGAGGAGCTTGATTACCTAGATATATCTAACTCTATATTACGAACAACGGAAGCGGATACTTCAGTAGCACAACAGGTTTCAACAGATGTTACAGAAACACGGTCGTCGACAGTAACTCCCGCGGATAAACTTCAGACAGAAGAAGTCTTGAAATCAACCGTAACACCACAAGCGGATAGTCAATATGTAAGTTTTGTATATGTTTTCTATGATCTGATTAGCCTCTTGTATAGTTTCTTCGACATGTGTCTTAGTGCCCCATAAGCAGAGTACGGATAATTAAATGTCATATAGTTTCGAGACGGATTGAAACAAGGTGATGCCATGCCACCATTACTGTTTAACTTTGCGTTAGAATATGCGATTAAAAAAAACGCCCTGGTAGCCGTGTGGGGGCTTGTGCAGTAACCCAGCGACTCGAAGGTCGCGAGTTCGAATCCGTTTGTTTGTTACTGCTGCGATGAACTTGCGAGTTCCTTAAACCACAAAGTAAGTATGGATAGATGTTTTCCACCGATCAAGTTAATTTCTTAGAAACTAAATATAATGATTTCAGGAGATGACATGTTTTGTTTAAGGAGGATGAATTTTGTTAACAGTAAATGTAAACAATCTGCCTATCTTTCCCATATACCTTTCATATCCACAACAATCAAACCTTGCTCTCTCAAATTGCACCATAGCGAGTTCTGACATTCAGAAAAAGAAGTCCACAACTCTTGGACAGGATGTGTTTGTTCCCTGACGAATTGTGATGTTTTATATTAGTCGTTGTGAAATTCAATACATTGGTGCAGTTGCATATCTTAAAGTTTTCACTGAAAGTGTTGAAAAAAATAACAAAGTTGATAATAAAAGGGATGAATGATAAAGTTGGACCTGTAGTGTTTTACTCTCTTTGGAGGCGATGTTTTACTTTCAAATCTTAATTTTGACCTTCAACGTAAAGTGTGAGGTGCCACCATCCTGTACTTTTATTAGTAACCGAGAAAAAGATTTTGTTGAAAGTAAGCATTTAGTTTGCTTAGAACGCCATTCCCTGTGCATAAAAAATATTTACAAGGACCCGAGAACCATACAAAATTATAATTTTGCAAAGGGCCGCTTTTTTAAATAAGAAATTTAAGTTTGAGTAGCGTGCAAAAGTTGTAGCATGTTATGTTTGTTCGCCGAAACACAGCCAGATCGAAAAATATCTGGCCGGGCCCCTCAGCCCCAGAAACTTTTAGTTCGAAACATATTTTACTATATATATATGTAGAAAAAATACATGTTGGAATATCAAGACAGGTGTACAGAAACTTCTGGAAGACAAGAAAAGCTGTTATGTTTCACAAAAGCGTTTTCAGATGGTACGAGAGAAAATGGAAAGCAGAGAGGAGCGGGACCTGTGTTAAGAATACACCATTTTGCAAAATTAATGGCACAAGTCCCACTGCTGCACTCTGTTCATTTTCTCTCCTACCAGTTGAAAACGCTTTTGGGAAACGTACAGCTTTTCTACTACTGCTTGTGAAGTTACAGCACTCCTCTCTCGAGAGTCTGCTATGTGTTATGTGTCAACTAGTGATTTCCATTTCGGAAAATTTTCAACTATCTTTTTCCGGAAAATTTTCCGTTCTAGAAAAATTTCCTCTTTCAAGCATAAACTACAAATTAAGTTATAAAATTGATTGAATCCCTTTTTTTCAAATATTAAATAACAGCAAATAATAATTTTCCAATAGTAACTTATCTTACCTGGAACTACGACAAAGCCGGTGTACTATCCATTTTACCTAGTAATGAAAAATTTCCGTTCTATGAAAAGTTGTTCCATTGATTCTTATATTGTTTCTGTACTTACCTACATAAATACTAAGGAAAATTTTCCGTTTAATAGAAAGTATTTCCACTTGTTCTTATATTGTTGTTGTACCACATACATGAAAAATACTATGGTTTCATAAAAATAAGAAGCTGGACAAATTTTCAATTTAATGAAAAGTTTTCCCCTTGTTCCTACTTTGTTGTTGTACCTACGGATATGAAAAGAAAACTGTAGTTTCATACAATTTGAAAAGTTTCCACTTGTTCCTACATTGTTGTTGTAAATACATACATGAAAAATTACTATCGTTTCATAAAATGAAAAAGCGATCGAAAAGTTTCCGTTTAAAGAAAGTTTTTAGACTTTTTCCTACATTGTTGCTGAACCTACATACTAGGAACTAGCATTTCTATGTATTACTGTTTTACTGCAATGTGTGGTAAAAGGTAAATTCGGAAAATTATTTTAATGTTTCTAAAATATTGTCGAGAAATAAGGAATAGTTAGCTTAGTTTTATGGAGCAATAGTATTTTTCATGTATATGGGTACGTACATAAAAAATGTAGGAACAAATGAAAAAATATTTCATTAAACGGAAAATTGTCCTTAGCTTTCACGTATGGGTCATTCCATGCCAAGTGGTCAGATTTCAGAAAAACGCCCCGCTCGACCATCATGGATTTCGATGAAATTTGGTGTGAACATTCACACATGTCCCCAATGAACATTGGTAAAGTTCGCCGATGCAATACTTGCGGAGCTAGAGACATTTGTGTGACACCATACTTCAGCCGTCGACAGTATGATGCTGAGGTTGCGACAACTTTGAGACATAGTAACTCTGGCACTAGTTTGTTGAGAGAAACAAACCTTGGCTACCTTCTACAACGTTTTGTGCTCTATGAAACAAAATAAGAAAAACATTTTCAAGAGCGATATTCATGTAGATAATTTGGAGCAAGTAGCACTGTTGTAAAAGCTTAGATGCAAATAACTGCCACATTGTTCGCGAGACAAGTTGTAATTAGGCCAGAGACTACCGAAGGATAAGGTAGCAAGCATCTGTACTACTTTTCGAAAACATGAAAATTCTCCGAGTTGGAATATCATCTTAAACATATATGTAGTAACTGCGATAGAAATATGGACGCTGATAGCGCCCTATCATTGCAACAAAAATGGAAAACAAATGTATAAAATAGAATTTAAAAATTAAAGTGCATCTCAGCCTAAACTTATAATTCGCTATAAGACATTAAAGGGGGGGGGGGACTTTGAAGACGAACCAAACAAAACTCGATTGCAATGCACAGTTGAAACCTCTTAAACATTAGAATCTAGATAATACTTTAATTTTAATTTAGATCAAATATAATATGTGGCCAAAGCATTTGACAATGTCAAGAGGAATGACGTTCCTCTTGAGTAAGAATCGGCAGTTCACCACTTGGGCAATATTTAAAAAAAAAATAACGTGTAGAGTTAACAAATGTACATAACGTCTGACAATCTGAACAAGGAGATGGGGAAATCGTATAACATCATGTGTTGACACATAACTAACAAGCAAATATCCCTCCGTTTAGTAGTACAAAACAAGATCTAGAGTAACATGTACAAACCTACGATTAACAGATATTCAAAAGTAACTACTGCAGTTATCAAGAAAATTCACGTAGAAATAAAAGGCTGCTTACTAAAGACCAACTTGAAGTCAGTCTCTTGAAAGTGCAGAAATTCATAAATAAACCATGCAAACGAAATAAAATATTTCCGAACTTACAAATAACATTCAAGTTACATGCTGTGAAGTACTGAATAACATTCAAGTGACATTTTAACTAATTTGCAGAACATATCGTTCTTTAACAGTTACGATACCTGTCACAATAGTATAAAGTTCATCAATTTGCTGCTTGTAGGCCTTGTCTCTAAAGTTGTCCTTCTCATTAGCGATGTCAATGATTTTGTTTCGTATTCCGACGATGCCACTAAATAGGGCATATTCCTTCTCAGGATTTTGATGCACGAAATTGTTCAGTAGCTGTTGAGAAATATAAAAAAGTACAATATATTACAATGCCAAGATAATAAATACACAATATAGTACTTTTGATATCGAAAGTTACGTTCAGACTAAAAAAACGTATGTCACTGTACATAAAAGTAAAATGTAACGAGTTCTTGTTTTTTTTTTCAGTATATCACGTTCGGCACCACTAAATCGGAGAAAATAGTTTAGTACACTGAAATATTTCCCACCATTATTCAAAGTCATGAGGTATCCGTAAAGTGAAAGTGGGTTATTTGTCCAAAATTATTTTTTCTGTCATAAGAACATTCAAAACTAAAATTATCAATTTTGTACAAATAACAAATAACACTTTATGAATACCTCATGAATTTTAATAATAGTGGGAAATGTTTCATCCTATTGAATTTACACTAGTAGTTGACACTAGTGATGAAAATTTTCCGGAAAAGTTTGAAATGGAAAATTTTCCGTTTCATGAAAAGTCTTAAAGTTGTTCCTACATTATTGCACCTACATACGGGTCATTCAATGTCAAGTGCTCTGCGGGTCCCCGTTCGACCATCATAGATTTAGATTAAATTTGGTGTGAACATTCACACATGTCCCCAATTAACATTAATAAAGTTTTACGTTCGCCGATGCAATACTTGCGGAGCTAGAGACATTTGTGTGACACCATACTTCAGTCGTTGACCGTATGATGGTGAGGTTGCGACAATTTTGAGACATAATAACTCTGGCACTATTTAGTTGAGAGAAACAAACCTTGGCTACCTTCTACAACGTTTTGTGCTCTATGAAACAAAATAAGAAAAACATTTTCAAGAGCGATATTCATGTAGATAATTTGGAGCAAAGTTGGCCGAAAAAATTGCGTCTTCAAAAAAGATGTAAAGTTTGACTTTTGATATCTCTGAAAGTAAGAGCAGGAAAAGCGTGAAACTTTGCGCATAAACACTTAGAAACACGAGGTTGTCGAATATAAAATGCCATGCTTTTACAGCTTTCCAATCGTTGACAAATTGAGTTGAAAGTTGACAATTGTTGTAAAAAAGCCCAAAATAGTGTATTTGCAACCGGCGGTTACGAAAAAATACCTTCTGAAAACTGTTTTAAATCATTTTCATTAGAAAGAGCATGTTTCAACCTCCCTAAGAAAGTCGGGTTGATTTTTCATCGCGGGCATATAAGGTCCTAAAAATAGGGTCAAAGTTGGAAACTTCGCTGTGGCAACGTCGTATACTTCACCATGCATTCTTTTACATTGTGCCGTTTGCTTTTTATTTCTGCTAGGGTTTAAAGCGTGTAATTTCATTCTTCCAGGCTATATGAATCTATGAGTCTATTACATACTGACCGCGAAACGCTGGTACCAAATGTTCTCATTATTGAAGGTTTCATCGAAAAACTCGATTGCTAAATTTGGAAACTGACTGGACTACTAAACTTCATTACTAAACATCAAAGCGAATATTTGAAGTCGTTGAAAGCCAGCCTGAATGAAAGCTAACTGATCGTACTGATGGATTTTGCAGAGAATTACTCGTTTGTTGTCCAAGATGTTGCTCAAGGCTTTCACTGGAAGAATTGCAAGCCACAATACATCCTTTCGTCGCTTATTATGTAGATCAAAATGGCGCGCTGCAAATTGTCAACTTTTGTATAATTTTAGATCATGTGCAACATGATACGGTTTCCGTGCATGAGTTCATTCGGAAGTTGATTACGTTTTTGACGAATAAAAAGAAGATTACACGAATATACTACTTTAGCGGCGGTTTAACAGCGCAATACAAAAATTTCGTCAATTTATGCAATCACAAACATGATTTCGACATTGAGGCCGAATGGAATTTTCGGCACGAGTCACGGCAAATCCCCATGTGACGGAGTTGGCGGCACAACTAAACGTTTGGCTGCTCAAACCAACCTCCAGCGACCATCAAACGACCAAATACTGACCCCAACAGATCTGTTTAACTTTTGTAATAGAAACATTCACGGAATTAAATATATATACGTTCCGAAGGAAGAAATCGCAGAAAGGAGGATGCTCCAAGAAGAAAGATGGAAAGTTAGCAGTACAATAGCTGGCACACGAGATGATCATCAGTTTGTGCCAGTTGATTCGAAAAGTCTCAAATGACACCATTTACTTCGTGGCCAAACTTCCCGCTACTGTTGATCCGAATATAAAATTGACCGAACAGTTTCCTGGTTGCTATGTTGCCTGCATTTATGACAATCAATGGTGGGTAGGCAACATCGTGGAAGTTTCCATCGAACAATCTGATGTGTTAGTAGAATTTATGCATCCGCGCGGCCCTACTAATTCATTTTATTGGCCTGAAAGACAAGATGTCTGTTGGATTCCAGAACAACATCTTCTTTGCGTGCTTCCAGCTCCTTCAGTTATCTGCTGGATTCCCAAAAGAGACGCTAAGGAACGTCACTTCTACACTCACTAATACATACTTAAGTCTCGTTGTAATTTGGCAGTACGGACTTCGGCCTGGGAACCATATAAGATACACACTTTAGGCTTGGGAATCTCGACGAAGAAACCATACTACAGGCCTGGGATCCTGAAGCGAGAAACCCACTCGTGGCCGGTATTGCACGGCTATCGGGTGTGAGCCCTGTGGCGATGGGGTTGGTGGTTCAAGTGCCTGAACTGGTAGTGACAATGTCGCCATGGACCAACACAATATAATAGTCGTAATAATGTCTATATAAAACACATGGATGTTCATGATCATGTTACAAGGGGCCGAGAGAAACTAACTATCATCCCGTACAAAACTACGTTGTTCTCCAAATCAACAATAAACATGAGAATTAAGCTGTATAATAGTCCAATAGATATAAAATTATCCAAATCCTTTAATCGGTTCACTGATTTAGTGCAGAGCGTACTACATAAACATATTTTTTTTTACACAGTAGACGAATATCTTAATTTTAATTTCCAAAGCATAAGAACAACTTAAAACTGAATCAAATCAACACTGTCAGAAGTGTGTATCCATATTATGTAAATACTGAAACATTAATGTAATTTTCGAAATTAAGTATACCTCTCTTCTCTTATTATTAATTATTTCAAGAATTTGGGTAGTACTCCCATATTTAACCATTTAAGTGCTTATATTTCATCCAGTATATTTTTGAGCAACAATGTAATTTTGATTGTATTATGTTATCTTGTGTACGACATGTTTTATAGTAGTATTTGGATATTTAGCAATTTAAGTGATTTTATTTTAAACAATGATTTCTAACAATAATGTAATATTGGTTTTATTAAGTTTTCTAGTTTGTGACATGTCACGACAAAAGTAGTACTTGCAAATTTAGCCATTTAAGTGTATTTTATTTCACTCAATGTA
>JAGDQP010012688.1:0-26992 GCA_022664845.1 Lepisma saccharinum
TACAAACCAACAGAACTTATAGGACATTGAACCTTCGTACAAACCAATAGAACTTACACGTAGGGCATTGAACCTTCGTACAAACCAACAGAACTTACAGGGTATTGAACCTTCGTACAAACCAATAGAACTTACAGGTCATTGAACCTTCGTACAAACCAAAAGAACTTACACACAGGGCATTGAACCTTCGTACAAACCAGCACAACTTACACAAGTGCAATAGGTAATAAAAGAACACATTAGAAACGGTTATAATAGGGTCCTAATGCTCAGTTGATACAATAAAAATAATTTCGTTAGAGCTACCCATTTACACCAAACAATCAGATAAATTAAAAATGATTTGCAACAGACTCAATTTTAAATAATTGATATCCAACTTAAGAACACTGGAAAATATCTGACCGAATATAAAAGTTCTGTTGTGGCAGGGATGAGGGATCAGATCAATATTAGGTAAATTGTGAGTGTGGTAACAATTACATTGGAATGACGAAGAGGAAAGTTAAAATCAGGATGAAGGAACGTATCAGATTATCCCATAAGTAATGTCGTATGTGCGATGACCCATCTGACGAGCGAATAGTGAGGTAGACGGCACGTGCCATAGCTGATGCATATAGGGCACTTGATTGTGCAGCAGTGTCGGAGGACCACATATGGCATATGGCATGCTGTATGAATTTCACTAGGAACATCCAGCCAGCGCAGCGGAACGAAACATCAATGCCGTATATGGTCAGGGTGCTGTGGATGTGCGAAAGTGACAGAGGTGGTTCCAGAGGTTTCGACCTGGGGACACCAGCCTCACCGATAAGCCTCGAGAAGAGAGACCTGTGCAGCTGGACAACGATGTCCTGCGAGAAACGATGCAGGCAAATCCAATGAAAAATGTTGAAGAACTGGCTAGCGAACTCCATGTCTCCCATTCGACCATTCATGGTCATCTGCAGGACCTTGGGTACATGTCGAAACTTGGAAAATGGGTACCCCATGGGTTAACGTATCAACAGAAGCAGCAGCGAGTTGGCATCTGTAATTCTCTGCTCACCTGTCATAGACGTGAGCTATTTCTGGACAGAATAGTGACAACGGATGAAAAGTGCGTCCTCTACCATAACATTACACGTAAACGGTAGTGGATACCTAAAGGGGGAGGGGCGCACAAGCTGTGTCAAAACAGGATCCAAAGTGATGTTGAGTGTTTAGTGGGATAATACATTTTGAGCTCTTGCCACGTAACCAGACCATCAATGCAGATGTCTACTGTCAGCAACTTGATCCTCTACGGACTGCATTGTTGGAGAAACGTCCTGCTCTGGTTAATCGCAAAGGAGTGCTCATACATATCGCGCGCCCACACACGGCAAGAAGGACATGTGCTAAGATCGAGGAATGTGACTGGGAGAAACTCCCCACGCGGCGTTTTCACCAGATCTTGCACCAACAGACTACTGTCTGTTTTGCAGGCTGCAAAACCACCTTTCCGGGAAAACACTACAAAATGAAGATGGCGTGCGACGAACAGTGACCCAGTTCTTTGTCTCCAAACCCTGGGACTTCTTTCAGCCCGGAACTCAACAACTTAGTTGACAGGTGTTGTGGAGTCCGATGGAGACTATTTTCCTGACTAACGGTAGTGTTCCAGGTAAGTCATCGTTCTTTTCCCTCACGGTGCAAAAATACGACATTACTCATGGGATAAGCTGACATTAGAGATTTAAAACAGAAAGTTCAGTTTTAGGCCTATTCCAACACTTCTATATAGAACAAATCACAGTGTAAAAAAATGTAGTGTATGAGAGAGTGGTGCATATTCCAAAGAAAGCAAAACTAAATCTGGATAGCGGTATACAGGACGCGGAATGATCTTTATTCCTGAAACATCAGCGGATTCAAAATGGCGAAAATTTCATTGTAGCTGCAAAGGGGACGTTGTCATACGATGAATTTGGAAACATTTAGGGGAAAGATCGCACTCTCATTCCCTTCCACAGCAGGAACAACCAGTATTTTCCTCGCTACGAGAAATTTTATAACTTAAACAAAATAATATTTTTAGGTCTCAGCGGTAATAATAGCTCGGAAATCTTCTTACCACTGCTCTGTCTCAGGAAGATGGTTGGGGTGTCGTTGGAAACGTCTCGGTCGAGACCGAATCCAAGACTGCATATATCATCTCTGTCTGTCCATCTCTTGACAATTTTCAACTCACAAATAACTAGATCTAGAAAGGTGGTTGAGGTATCGTTCGAACGGTCTCTGCGAAACGTTTCCAACGACACATAGATCATCGAAACTGGACGCTCGCTGCTGAAGACTGGCGGTAGCGCATGTGCAGTCCCCCGACTAGCCTCCGCATTATTTGTTTAATTACTCATTACCCGTCTCCTTTACCCTACCAGAAGAAGACGACTGAGTTTCTTCGAAAAGCTAAGTGGAAACAAACAAGTCAGAGCTCCGATTATACTAACAATCGCAAAGGCTCCGGTCCCTTGATAGCATTTTAGCCACGCAAGCACTATTTTTTTTATAAAATAGGCTGGCAACACTGACAACTGTAGTGCTTAGGTACGGGAAAACCCACAGCAGTACTTTTCTAGTGTCGACTAATGTTTATACTAAGTTTGGCGCAGCTAAACTGGATGCGAGCAATTTGAACAATTGATTATTTTAAAAAATGGATTGGCAACACTGAATCAATCAAGACGATTCCGGCGGCCCTGAACTAGTTTAGTCAAGACAGTTCCCAAGACACCTCAAGCATCACTCTACACCTTGTAGTTGCTGAGAATTAATTTCTGGACACGGGCGGACATCTTGAGCGGGATTATAAGGTTCCATTAGTAATAACTTCCGATATCAAGGGACCTAAAAAGTGCATGCCGACAGAAGTTTACCTGCTTTTAAGTCAATATGTTACAAGTTTCTCCACGTTGTAATTTATTTATACTTCAGTTTCCGTTCAGTACGTTTAATATGACTACAATTTTCAATTTTTCATTATTTATATTTGTGGGGATGGGATGTAACTTGATGCGTGATCGCACTATGATTATCATCAACAGAACTTCTTGGCTCATGCATGATTGCATTTAACACACTAGCGGAAGTTGTTCTATACGAACAGATCTCCCTCTCGTTGGTGGTTCTGTATCAACAACGGGTCTTTTTTCCTCGAAACTTTGATTACCCCAACAAGAACAGAGCATCGACTTACCAGCTTACGAATTTTTTGCGAAGGAGCTCTAGAGGATTTTGTTTAAAGAAATAGTCCGCATGGCGGCGACGCGGTAGTACACAGTCCAGTGCTAAAGTAAACTTCAAAATGAAAACTATTACATGGTACCTAAGAGAGCAGTGTTATCTACTTACGAAACGTAAAATTTCCATTTCGAAAGCGTCTGATAATTCTATCAAACGCTGCCGAATACCTTATTCAACCTGAAGCCAACATAATGTTCACATTTACTCTACGACTCCAATACGAACATTTGGAAGGTTTCTTCCTCACGAGTGAAGCATGGGATACTTCAGAACGCTGTTCATGGTACTGTCAAAATACGAGAAAAGCTGGCATGATGAAAATTTTGTATATACCTCTACCATCTTCTGAGTATACGGCATCAGTGACTACACCACAACGTTGATTGACTAATTCTCCCGTACCCAACACGGCTCACCTAAGAAAACCCATTTTTATGATATAGTGAATCCGACTTAGTCCATATAAGATCGAAAAGACAAAAAACAATGATACAAATGCCGTCTGCCACTCCCTCTTTAAGATTATGATACCCTATACTGTACATTCAAAGCCAGTAAAGAGTCATTCCTACGGTATGCATAATGTTTTACCTCTTATCTTTTACAATAATGAAACAGGGTATATCAAATTCCGCAGAGATCGATGCTTTAATCGCTATAAAAATAAATAAGTACATGAATAAAAAAAGACGCTTTTTTTTAACAGACGAGACTGAAAAGCTGTATATGCGTTATCAATTATTTATTTAAACCACATAAGTGACTACAGGGGAGAAATATATAAAGGCATGTCCAAATATGCACAAAGGTTTTGACATATGTCTATAACTGACTTTCCATCTTTCAGAAATAATTATATTTCGCAACATCATACATAATCGTTGACTTGCAAATATAAGCATTCTTGTATGATATACTTGTGTGGAAAATATTGTCTACATATACAGCAAAATAAGAGTGATATTAACGCCGAGCCACTGTAGCTCAGTGGTAGAGCATTGGCGTAACATTCGGGAGATCCTGAGTTCGATCCCACGGCCGACCATCCTAACTAAGGTTTTTCCTCAGTCACACCAGGAAAATGGCGGGGTGACACCTTCAACATAGGCCCTGGCCGACACCTTCCAGAATCCTTTCCCTTCCCCTATCCCGGCATGAGCCTCAGATACCTAAAGGCCATACAAAGAAAGTTCAAATTCAAAAAGGAGTGATTTTAAAAATTAATGTTTTACGTTGTCGAAAAACAGTACCAAGTTGAATAGTGCTCTCGTTTCATCCCGCAGAGTGATTGTTTTTAATCCAGATGAACTGTTAATCCTAATTTAATTTTTAATTAACAGATGTCGCACGAGGGATGGACCTTGCTGTATATTTGGGGAATATTCTCTAAAGACATGAGTCAAAACTTTTTACCATAAAAAAAATAACTGAAAAGAAGAAAGTAACGTAGAACGAGATAACTTGGGCACCTGTTATACTTTGATACTTACTATGACAACCTTATACACAGTTCCTTCCACGACGATAGTTCCAAAAATACAGAAGGTCGATCCGACTATATGTGTCCGATTTGAAACCTGCACCCCTGCTCACACAATCGACCGATCCGAATGATTCAAACAGTAACAGGAAGCCAAAGCCTTCTAGTATCCCGCCAAGGTCGCGTGTGTGTTGTGTGAATCATGGCACCCAAGGTGAACCGATTTTGGGAAGGCTACGTGGTAGCACTTTTCCACGCCAAGTTTTCAGTGACGCAGATTCAGAAACAGTGCAGAGAAAATGGATGTGCATTGGGAACAACAACCATCAAGAACATAATTAACGGACATAAACACAACGACGTTATAGCACTTCGTTCACCCACGAAGGGGAGTAGAAAGCGACCGTGTATTGCGGTGACGCCACCTGTAGCTCGGAAGTTGCGGCGAATGGCCTTATAGGAAAACCCTCCTCCACAACGTGTGATGGTAAGACGAGTGCACGTGGCACAGTCAACTGTGAACCGCCACCTACGTAACAAATTAAAGCTCCGGATGGTGTTTAAACGTCGTGGACATGTCCTTACTGCGCATCATCGGAGGGACAGAAAAACCCGCTGCAGGTGCCTCTATGAACGCCATCTATCCGGGGACAAGTGGAAATTTGTAGCCACACACGATGAAGCATGGATTTATCTATCCGATTGTGGCAAAAATCGAACCGTAACGTACACCCCCAGCGATGTAAGAACCCGTCCTGACTTCATCCGCCAGTGCAAAGCAAGTTTCTCGAAGGGCTTTATGGTTGTCGCGGGATTCTGCTATGAAGGCAAGTTAACGATTCGCCGAGTGCCTAACAACTGCAAGATCAACTCCGCATTTTATCAGCAACATATTCTCACACCAATTTATACAGAAGATCTGCCCCGTTTATATGGAAATGCAGTAAATCAAGTCCGTGTGCATATGGATAAGGCTTCATCACATACGTCGCGTTCTACCCAGCGATTTCTGCAACAGATGGCGACAGACACCGGCATCCAAGCTATTCCCTTCCAGGACATACCAGTGAAGTCACCTGATGCGCGTCGAATGGATTTTTGCGGGTTTGGCCTATTGAGAAGAGCACTTGCATCTCATCGTGTCACCACAGTCCGTGGCCTCTGGAAAGCCTGCCAGAAGGAGTGGCTCAAGATTCCCCCTTCCTGTACTTCAACGGAGCCTCCTATAATAGAAGTTACGGTGCAGGGCTATTGCCAGGAGACATGGTGCTCACATCGAAGGCAAACGATGGTGGTTCCGTGGTGTTTCATAAGGTAGGTGAGACATCAAAATCGGACACATATAGGACAGATCAACCTTCTGTATTAAAGATATGTTTTCAATATGTAAGTTATATTATTATTTTACCGCCAAATTTACTCCATTCTACGGTAACTTATAGAGGAAAAATATAGTTTTTAAAATGAAAACGTAAACAAATGTTATTATTACTCCCCGCTTAATCACATCTGTACATGTCAGGTGGGTCCCGAGATAGCAGGAATGTTTACGTCTCACAGTGTTGTTCTAGGGGAGTGTATCGGGTTCAACAGATACGTGCATGCGTGATAGTACACAATAGCGACTTAAGGTTAATGTAAAGCAACGATCTCCAACAGAAGATAACAGCACTACCTCTGTATCTGTCTAATGTATTTTATCGTTGCACGAAATTTCAGTGCTGCTCCTACAAATTCAAGCCTGGAGTGTTCTAACTTTCAGGGAAGGAAATTCATAACCAATCCAAGAGTTCGATCAATGCCGATTTTTTATTTTCGTTTTTCTTCATTGCTGAAATCGTTTGATTGCTGTTGTGAATATCAAAACCTAACAATGAAGAAAAACGAAAATAAAAAATCGGTATTGATCGAACTCTTGAATTGGTTACGAATTTCCTTCTTTCACAGTTAGAACTCTCTCGACTTGAATTTGTAGGAGCTGTATTGAAATTTCGTGCAACGATAAAAATACATTAGACTAATACGGAGGCAGTGCTGCCGTCTTTTGTTGGATATCGTTGCTTTACATTAACCTTAAGGTAATTTGGGTAAAGGAGTGGCAGAGGCACGTGCAGACCTTTGTAATGGTTACTACGACAACCACGACCAACGTTCAGTGACACATACGGACTGCGCAGTAGACACTAGCTGCATTACTGTGCTTGAGGTCAAGGGTCCCTCTGAGCCTTCGCGATTATTAATAGAATCGCATCGCTCATTTGTTTTCTATAAGAATCAGCTAAAACCCCAAAATTGGTATCATAACACATTTACCACCTTTTCATAGTCCAGGTCACATATGATTCACAACAGCCAACTAAGTATTTGCAACGAAGGAAATGAACGAATAATTTGGAATGAAACCTAAGCACATGTATGTAGTAATGAACTTCCAAATATCAAGTGACACCATCTTCTAAATAAAAAAATAAATAAAATCGAAAGCGCTTACCTGGACATGTCAGTAAAAACAAGCTGCATTGCATGTGGCAGATCAGTAGACTGCACTGAACAATCAACTTAACGGATCGATTTCGATATCTAGAAAACTGTCTTAGCAGTTATTTTTACAATAGACGTCAACAAAGCTTATAAACCCTAGTTCAAAAACACGTCAAATCCTGGTCCAATTTTAAAACCTTGAACAAGAAATACTGGAGAATTTAGACATGTACAGAGATGGACTAACAATGACGAAGGCTCAGAAGGTCTCTTGATAGCATCTCAGAAACATAAACATTCATTTTAATAAAACAAGCTGGCAACACTGATAATTGGCGTACTTAGGGACAGTGGCACTAACAATATTTTTCTATTGTGTTGAATAATATGTGTTAGATACGAACACATCCAACGGTATGGAACCAATTTGAATTTTTTTTAATGGATTGGCAACACTGAACCAATCAAGACGGCAGATCTGACTTAATCTAGCCAAAACCTTTCCAACGACACCTCTCTACACCTTGTGGTTCCTGATATTTAAATTTTGGACACGGACCGAGGGAATAAACAGTATTTTTGTTGGCTACACTGTCAAGAGACCTAAATAAGGACAGTACAGGATTGTCTAACCATAAGGTCCAATCTTACCAATTTATTAATATAGCATTAAATATTACAAAATTATTACCTATATTGAAATAAAATAAAAACTCTTAGAAGTTCACGCAGGACTCAATTGTGTATTTCAGCCAGAGCACTGTTAGAAAGTTGTGTATTTATTAATATCTATAGCGAACTTTACACAATAAACGACATAGTAGTACCAGGTACTTTTCTCTGTAGAAATATGCCCTGGCAGGACCTGTGAGTTATTCTTGGCAGTATTTTCTCGAAACAATCTGAAATAAGATGTGAAGTTGCAGTTTAGCAGAACCAATAGAAAACTAATTTTGCAGTGTACTAGCCACCTTTCTATACCTGCAAAGTCCGCCATCTGGTGACGTCACAGCGTCAAGATCAACGGTCAAGGTCGAGATCTGAACACTCGCTACGTTCTCAGTTCTTGAATCTCCCTGTGATTCATACATACGCGTTGTGAAAGCTGTACTCATTGGGACTTGTATGCATTTGAGGACGCTGAGTTAGATCGGGCGAAATACATGCCATTTAGCTTTTAAAAGAGGTTCGGTAGGCCTTTCCCGTTCTTTTAAATTCTAATTTAAAAAAAAAAACACTAAAAGTCTAAAGTCAAGAAACTTATGTATTTTTCAACCAGAATTTTTTAAATTTGAATTTCAATTTTATTTATGGTCTTTAGGCATCTAAGGCTCAGGCTGGGATAGGGAAGGGGAAAGGATTCATGAAGGAGACGACCAGAGCCTATGTTCAAGGTACCATCCCGGCATTTGCCTGGTGAGACTGAGTAAAAAAAACTGTCAGGATGGTCGCCTGCTGAGACCGAACCCACGACCTCCTGAATGCTACGCCAACGCGCTACAGCGGCTCGGTAGGCTTATTATTATTATGTTATTTAGGTTTAATAAATAAGTACTCATAACTTTGTATTACCTCCTGGCACAACTAAACTCATTTTTCTTTCCCTGATTGGAATAAAATATACAACTACCTCTCAATTCAACACCAACATTTATTATTTTCTTGCTGTACATACTTACACGACATATTAAAATAAGAAACCGTTTGATTCATATAACACGAATATCATGCATCCAACTAAACTAACACAGCAAATACCTGTGACATCATCACTTTTAAGTGCATCAATCTTTTTTCTCTGTCTCTCTCTCACTCACTCCATGATCTTAATAAGATTATAAGAACTGTATACAAAAAAAAAAATAACAAACACTGAGACTCTAGAGATTATTTCAATTTAAACACATAATACTTATACTTTGTTTTCTATAATATTAAATTATCATTTCTCTTAGCAACATCCGCAAAATCATAAACAAAAAATGGGCATTTCTCGATTGGCGAGCTGAAACGCTCTTATCAAAAAACAAAAAGTTCAGTTTATAATCGTAAAGTCCATTCTAAACCTTCGTTATGAACACATACGAAATTATTACAAGACGCATCCGCTGCACAGTTCATTTTTATATTATGCAAAAGTTCACAAGAAAGAATCAGCATAGAGTATGCGGGAGTGGAACTTGGAAAAAAAAATACGTCACTTTTACTGAGAGGCTTTTGCTTTCGGTTTCGACTTTTTCAGCTTTTTCAAACCATCCAAATTCCCCTTCAGAAGGTTGCAGTACGCCAACTGAAACTTGTTGACATCTTTCGGATGAACCTACAAAGAAGAACATCACAATTTTATATACAAGTACTATGTAATGTACGTCGTTTACAAGTTTCCTTTTAAAATAAATTACTCCATTCCAAATAATATTATCTAAACTTTACGAATACACAACAATTTTGCTGTATATAATAATTACACTAGCGAGATTACAGTCATTACATCTTAGTAAACAAGCAGCAATTGATGTACACTTACTAACGAACTTCAAACTCACCTTTCAATGTCCGTATAAGGAAATCCTCGAGTAACTGCCGAAGATTACACAAATTAAGGTTAATGTAAAGCAACGATCTTCACCAAAAGATGGCAGCACTACCTCCGTATATGTCTAATGTATTTTTATCGTTGCACGAAATTTCAATGTTGCTCTTACAAATTCAAGCCTAGAAGTGTTCTGACTTTCAGGGAAGAAAGTTCATAACCAATTCAAGAGTTCAATAAATGCCGATTTCTCTTTTGTTCATTGTTGAAGGAGCTTCATTGTTATGCGTTTTGATATTCACAGAAACAATCAAGCGATTTCAACAATGAAGAAAAACGAAAATAAAAAATCGGCTCTCTAGGCTTGAATTTGTAAGAGTGGTATTGAAAATTTCGTTCAACGATAAAAATACATTAGACATATAAACCTACGGATGGAGGTAGTGCTGCCATCTTTTGTTGGGATCGTTGCTTTACACTAACCTTAAGAAATGTACGAGAATATTTTCGAACCAACATTCAGATCCTTCTTCAGTCGTAAAAGGAACAAAGACATGGGAACTGGAAAGGTTCAGAAGAGCAGTGGATAAGCCTTGTATACAAATAGATGAAGTTCACTATAAGCAGCAAATGATGGATGGTTGCATGTGCCAGTCGTAAACAGAAAGAAACGAGTTGAAAAGTCAACTAAAGCGTATTAAGATAAGCATAGTAAAAATTACCAAAATGTTGTGTGTGTGATTTTTATCTTATTTATTTATTTGATATTTTAACTTTCCGTTTATTACATTATGTGATATTTATCAACGAAGAAATATCAATAATAATAATAATAATAATAATAATAATATGAAACATAAACACCCCACCCCCCCTCCACACAGCAACATTTCAACAGTTTCAATACACTTAGTTTAACACACTTTAGTCAACTTTTCAACTAATTTCCTTTTGTCTACAATCAGGGTATGCCAAGGTGGGCCCAGCTCAATAAAACCAAGTTTTTTTGTTTTTGTTTTTATTAGATTTTGTTCTTAAATGATTATTTAAATGAAGGCACTTCACAGAAGTGCGTAACAATGAAAATCATTGCATTTTAGATTGTTAGAATGCAATCACGACTGTCATTATAACTCTAGAATAATACTGGTATCTAAAAATCTAAAACACTTCATGACTATTGAAATGCAAGGATTCGAGTTTAGTCAGCTCGTCAGCTTTACAGGAGAGTTTTGTTAAGGTTCACTTTCTTCACTCCAGCATTCGCCTGGTGAAATTGACGGGAAACCCTGGGAAACCTCAGTCAGAATAGTTGGCCGTGGGTTCGAACCCACGTGCCTACCCACTGCCGATCCGAAGTCCGTGACGTTACAGCCTGGACCACAAGAACTGGGTACTACATATGGTCTGATGGTTGGTGTTCCGGACGGCCAAGTGACACAGAGAAAATTGACCAGAAATTCAGACTCTGCTCGGGCCGCGGTGGCTCAGTGGTAGAGCGCTTACCTCTGGTGCGTGGGGGTCCTTGGTTCGATCCCGGCTTGTGCCGTGTGGATTTTGTGGTGAAGAAATACCGTGTGCATCGGTTTTCTCACGTTTCCTCCCACTTTCCTCATTCCACCAATTCTTCCATCATCATCCATTTGGCCTGAGCCAAAATTGCATTTAAAAAGTCACCCAAAGAAATTATTTTAAAAATCAGACTCTACTCAGGCTGATCAATGAGACCATCCCAAATGGGGTTCTCTCTCATTTTCCTCAACCTCATCTCTGAGTGGCGGAATGCCGGGACCGATAATTATCTTCGGCCTGAACCATGCCGTGGCTTGAATCTAGTGCACATGCCCTGAAGTGAGGTCACTCGAATACAGAACAGGTTTACTTCAAGCCTCTCGATTCAACAGTAGTGACACACCATTACCGACTAGGGGCTGTACACAGCTTTACATTTACATACATTCACATTTTATTTCTAAAACCTGAAAAGAACACTGGGCCCGGGTGGGCTTTTTTTTTTTTCTTCAAAAATACTCGAGTTGTTTCAAACACTGTCTACGACTGACACATATCATCATCCAGCAAACTGATTACTTCTTAGGCATGCAACTGCTGTTTGGTGAACTTCATACATTTGTAGACAAGGATTTTCCGCAGTACCTTCCCAATTCCCATATCCTTACTCCTTTTACCACTAAAGAACTACTTGAATCTAGGTTCGAAAATCTTCTCGTGCCTTTTCTTTATTTGTATATTCGTCGGCAATTAAAAGAGGATTTCCTGTTTAACGACAATGAAAGATGAGTTTGAAATGATATGGCCGCGATCAAGGCGGAAAGGCGTAAGTGTACTAGATATCCATATCACTTACGGCCTTATGTCTTGTAAGCGACGTTACGAACTCAATATAACAATTATAAAAAAATGTTTGACATAAAAAAATAATTGAACTCCATACTAAAAAAAAAAAAGAACGAAAAGTTCTAGAGAACCTACTTTAACGAAAAATTCATGTGCGCACATAGACATACTCACACATAAACATGTTATATTTATCTAAGTGCGGGGTAGTTTGCTCCAGACAAAAATACTGGTGGATACGAACGATTTACTGCACAATTCAAGGCGCTGTTTATATAGAATTAAGACAGTTTTCTGTTATAAAGTTTCTACCACGTGCAACGAATTAATAACGTGTGCATAAATATCAAGCGACCCTTTAAGCTAGGATACACAAACCAACCAGCTCAGTTAATTCAGGTGAGGTAATCACGAATAATATATCGTGAGATCATACGGTAATTAGCTAACATTTTCTGAACACATAACAGTTATTACTAATGAAAACTATGCGAACGTTAGGTTTATTATATAGACTCATAGTTACACACTTGTCTACATGAACATTCCTTTCTTTGCTCAGAACACCTTTATATTTTAGGTTGTTTTTACTTGGGCTCAATTGCTGTCCGTGCGGTCCGGCTTCGATTCACGGCGTGATTACTATTTCTTTTACCTTCTTTTTTTTTCAAATAACTTTTTTATTCTTTTTACTTATAAATAATTATGCCATTTCTCAACGTTTTACAAAAATCACGAAAATAGGTACCTACTTCACGGAAATAGGTGAGAAAAGTCACCTTTTCCCTTTCTACGCGATGAAAAATTAGCCACTTCCTCTCCGTGATGATGTAACTTCCGCTAAGAACTACTTCAGTGACGGACTCATAACAGAGCCAACGAATGTGACGTCACAGTGTATATTCGTGCAACCACGTGCAGTTGTCACTCAAACGTCATTGTGCAAGCACGTGGTGCCATAATCTCTTCTTCTTACACGAGCATTGCGAAAGGAATACTGTCAACTGTCTTCA
Organism: Lepisma saccharinum; assembly: GCA_022664845.1. NCBI lineage: Eukaryota > Metazoa > Arthropoda > Insecta > Zygentoma > Lepismatidae > Lepisma > Lepisma saccharinum. Next base: position 13,136 of record JAGDQP010012688.1, read on the forward strand.
TTCAGCTGCACTCACTGAGAAGCAAGGGAAGAAAGTGTATGCATTAATTAGGTTACATCACCTGTACCTGTACACTGACCGATCGAACAGCAGAGATAAGGTGCTGCCTGTGAGAGAACAAACCTTTAATAATTTATTTTTAGAAGCTGCGGAAAAACGACATACGATATGATTATTTTCAAAAGTATGCATGTTAGTTCTAATGGAACCATGTGATGTCACATTACAAGTGTCGAAAATAATATATTTTAATGGAGATATTTAACTCAAATTATGACGTCACAATATGACCAAACGTTTAGTTCTCAGCTTAAAGAATGTTCCTTATAGCACTTATTTCTTCATACCACATATTCTGCTCATTTTCAAGCATATAAGACGTATTTCTTTATTTATTACGTTTCAGATACAACTGGAATTGCCATTTTACACTGGAACTAAATAACATTGCAAAAAACTACGTAACATACTACAAACTAAATAACATTAAATTAAATTATAAAACGACATATAACTCAAGAAAAAAAAAGACATGACGATTATAATATACAAGAGGAACAACTCAGATTTAGCGCTCGACGGAAAGTGTTTTCCGTTCCAAAAATGTCAATATTTGAATCAAGATTATTATACATATTTACAAGTCTATAGAATAAGGAGCGCTGTACGTAGTATACTTAGCCTAGACGTGGCACAATGAAGCAGGTTATTATTTCTTGTTGTTCGCAAAGAGAACACGGAAGTAAAATTTAGATACTAACTCTCCAGTTCTAAGATTCCCATTAAGTATCTTGTATAAATACATCAAATCTGCCAGCTTGCGACGAGAAGAGGGAACGTGGAGACCAAGAACGGATAATACCTCGGGCTTGCTTAAGCTACGTACCGATGGTATTCTTCTTTTGACTATAGCAAGAAAGAAGTTCAGAACACAATCAATATGAGAAAGATTTGAAATACAAGCCATGTTCCAAAGTGGGGAGCAATATTCAATTTTAGGGAAGATGAAGGGGAAAGCAACAATCTCCAACAAAAGATGGCAGCACTATCTCCGTATATGTCTAATGTATTCTTATCGTTGCACGAAATTTCCTTGCTGCTCCTATAAATTCAAGTCTAGAAAGTTCTTTCAGGGAAGAAAGTTCACAACAAATTCAAGAGCATGATCGATGTTGACTTTTTATTTTCGTTTCCCTTCATTGTTGTTGGGAATATCGAAACCTATAACAATGAAGCTCTTTCAACAATGAACAAAAAGGAAAATTAAAAATCGGCATCGATCATGCCCTTGAATTGGTTATGAACTTTCTTCCCTGATAGTTTGAACTCTCTAGGCTTGAATTTGTAGGAGCAGCAAGGAAATTTCGTGTAACAATGAAAATACATTAGACATATACGGAGATAGTGCTGCGATCTTTTGTTGGTCAGTTCCACGCTCGACCGACTTTACCTTTCCAAGGTGCCCAGGAATATCAAGGACTTGAAGGAGGCTGAGTGAACTCAGAGCACCAGGCATGGGACCACTGCGAGAAGTCTCCAGCGTCCTGGACGGGGTTTGAACCCGAGTCGCCCGATTAATAGTCAGACATGCTAACGTCTGAGCCACGGCGACTCGTTAATAAGTAAATAATTAAATTAATAGACATAATATAGTATTTTTCTTTTCGGTGCAAAAGTCCCTACTCGAATACAAGTATATTTTTACACAACTCTATTTGTTCAAAATTATTGTTTTGGCCTCTTTCAAGTACTGATTTCTTACTTGCCGATGGGGTAGGTAGAGGATGGGAAAAGCTTCAGTCAGGGTCTTATTTAAAGTACTATCCCGACATTCGCCTGGTGAAACTGAAGGAAACCGTGGAAATCTTGTTAGGATGGTCGCCCATGGGCTTCGAACTATTGCACCTACCCATTGCTTATGCAAAGTCCGCGTGCTTGGTACGAAACCTATGAGAGCCAATATCTGGTTTTGTTTGGTCATAGGTTGGGCGAATGGACAGAATGCGCGCTTTCTGCGCACGTTGTAATGGGTTCAAGTCCCGCGAGGGTTCCTCCCAAAACTTGTAGGTTTCGACCTTAGAAGCTCACCAGTTTAATTAAGGCGTTAACCAACAATTCACTCAGTTATTTATATTGTAAATTACGAAAAACCTGATGACTGGTCTCACAATTAATTCACTACGACGCAGAAGTCTATTGAGTAATTTAACAATACAAACCCCAACGCACTACGAAAACTTGCCTGTTACCACTGGTATACACTACCAACTAACAAGAAAAAAATGCATTTCACTTACCACAGTACTTATTTTCTTGTTTTTCAACTTCGCTCGCAACAAACACATATATTCACTTGGTTCAGGCAAAGGCTTCTTTCCCTCACGAGGTTCTGGTCTCGTTCTACCATCATCTACAACAGTTATTTGGGCATTAACCATTTTCTCTTTACTTGAGAAAGAAAGAAAGGAAGGAAAACAGGAAACACAGAGATGCCCAATAAAGAGCGTTTCAAAACATGATTAAAACTTAACACAGAAAGTTTATTATACACGTTTCAGCATACGGAATCCAGTCACAATATCGTGATCATCTTTCGATGTATCACACACGCCTCGTGAATCTACAGCTCTCATGACAAGACCACACACCGCAAATATATGAGACTTATATGCTCCTTCCGTGCACACAATAACAGCCTCTTTCACAGATAAAGCATATTGCGACCTATTATAGACCTGGAAAATGACACTCCTTGGTTATCGGGTCAGGTGTCAGAATTTCCAAAAACAACTGAGTTTGTGAAATGATCATCTGCTTTAGCGGTGGAAGAGTATAAAGACTGCCCTTCCCCGGAAGGCATTAGAGACATATTTAACTAGTTTCATCATGAACATTTTAAGACTAAAATCATCCTCCCATTTTCATTAGGTGGGGTGCTATGACATCTCAAAGCTATGGACAATAGGTGTTTAACATCTATTTTCTTCAAAAGTGTCCAAAAAGGACCAAGAAGACCAGAGTAATTTGTTAAAAATCAAATATTTTTCGAACGCACGATTTATGGGCTAGAAGAATCCAAGAGCGATTTAATTATTCTCATAAAAATAGGAAGTGAAGATAAAACACATAATTACTGAACTACATAAACTATAAAATAAATGAACCGGCACAATTGGCTCTGTTCTAGATTAGAGCAAACATTTTTGTTAATTTCAATTTTAGTGTTCAGTGTTCCCCTTCATTTGCTCTCAAAGAATTTCCAGGTTACGATTAGTAAATTTCCAGAACACTATATTGTTTGTGAATAATAATATCTTTCACAACTGATGACTGTATTTCTCGTCCAAAAACGAAGGTTATCATAAATATAAAATAATATACACCTGCAATGTAAAACTACTATACAGATACTAAGAGGTACATAACACAGATATATAATAGAAAACAGCTACTAACACAACACAAAAATATTTATTCTCTTCGTATTGAAAAAAAAAAAAAAAAAAAAGCTTAAAGCAGTTAGCCAATATGTCGTCGTTCTATAAAATTACATATTGTTAAACTATATATTTTAACTTATCTACAATCATAGTATCCATACGCGTACCCTCTGATTTAACGGGTCAAATATATAATTTAAAAAAAGCACAACTAGTACCGCTACATAATTTAATTGCTTCATCTGGTACAATTCAGAAGGTTGAACTGGAATCAGGGAAGATTAAGACGCTCTGAACGAACAATTGTTTTATGCAAATCAGATGACCTATGAGGAAAGATGTGTTGCAGACTTGTTTGTGTGTATCTTCATATCTTAAACCAATAGAACATATTTTTTTAATTTATTTATGGCCTTTAGGCATACAAGCCGGGTTGGAGTCGCTGATCTCCCACCAGGCGCCGCCTCAGATTCCGGATAGGGAAATGTCGACCAGATACGGTGGGTACTGGGAATAATCCGGGGTGGACCAAAACCAGTACTGCTGCCTTGCAGCTGGTAGAGGAATCTACAAAGGCTAGGGGAAGATAACCCCGAACAAAAATATTATGGTGATGGAAGCAGCATCACCACTACCACTCTGAGGCTGAAGATAAATGGCTCAGAGATGGACAAAGGATGACATCTTGAATGTCTGCCTTTACTGCGAGGTCGTAGAGCTGACAACTCTACACCGCTAAATCATGACAAGAAATAGTAACAGATTGTTCAGGGATTCTCCTGGGGTAAAATATTCCGGAGGTAAACTAGTCCCTCATTCGGATCTCCGGGCGGGGACTGCTTCACTGGCCTCCAAGAACAGGATTAAGAAAGACCTTAGAATAGGAACGTGAAACGTACGAACGTCATACAAAACGGGAGCTCTTCAGGTGGTGGTACACGAGACCGAGAAGTACGAGCTGGACATATTAGCGATACAAGAAGCCCGGTGGAAGGGTCAAGATAGCATCTGACAGGCAAATACACTTTCTACTATGGGGGAACACAGTCTCACGATTTCGGAACAGGATTTCTCATTAAGAACAGTATTCTTCTGGCGGTTCAGAATATAGAGTTCGTCAACGAAAGACTATCGTACGTTACGATACGTACCCGATGGTGCAACATGGTTTTAATGAATTTCTATGCTCCGACCGAGCAGAACGACAAAGATATATTTTACGAGGAGCTAGAAAGGTTGTTTGGCAGACTGCCGAAATATAATACGAAAATTGTGTTGGGTGATTTCAACGCTAAGGTAGGGAGGGAGGAAAAATATAGACCTACTATAGGCAAATACAGCCTTCACGAAATCACCAACAACAATGGAGAAAGACTGATAACCTTCGCGATCTCGAAAAACCTACTAGTAAAGAGTACATATTTCCAGCACAAAGTCATACACAAATACACATGTGTATCTCCCGATGGCAAAACGCTCAACTAGATCGATCACGTATTAGTAGATACAAGAAGACACACCAATATAATGGATGTTAGGTCTTACAGAGGAGCGGAAGGTGACACCGACCATCATTTAGTTATCACAAAAGTGAGGGAAAAGTTATGCATCGCGAACAGAGAAAGAAAAAGATCAAAACAACTGAAATTCGAAGTTAAATTGAATTCGAAGTTAAAAGATTAGATTATCCAAGCGTAAAAGCAAACGACCAACTCGAAATCTCAAAAAGATTCGAAGTCTTAGCCGACTAGAGTAGTAATAAAGATGAAATTAACAGTGAAATTGATGTAAGATGTGGAAGGCAATTCGTGACACAGTGAAGGGCGCAGCGAAGGAAGGTGTAGGCGAGAAAAAACACCAGAAACACAAGCCTTGGTTTGATGAATGCCTTAAACTATATGAGGAACGAAAACAAGCAAGGCAACGGTGGCTAAGCAAATACCAACCACTACAGTAACGCGAAACGCAACGCCACACGCGGGTTCAGAAACAAAAAGTGAGAATATAAAAAGATTCAGGAGATAGAGGAAAACGGGAAGACAAATAACACGAGATCTATACAAAGGGCTAAACTCGTTAAGAAAAGGTTAACAGCCGAGGTTAGGAATGACTAGAAATGAACGTGGAGATCTTCCGGCGGATCCGGCTAAAATTATCGATGTGTGGAAAAGTTAATTCGACAAACTTGTTAATGTACACAACGGAGAACAAACAGAGGAATTTGGAATCTATACCGCAGAACTGTGGATACCCGAACCTAGCGAGATCGAGGTCGAAATGTCGATAAAGAAATTTAAAAACTTCAAATCACGGGAAATAGACAATATTCCAGCCCAATTAATTAAAGCGGGAGGAACGGCACTAATCAAGGAATTGCATCAACTGATAAACATTATATGGAGAAAGGAGGAGGTTCCAAAGTTATGGAAAACCTCAATAATAGTCCCAGTTTATAAAAAGGGCGACAAATCGGACTGTAATAATTACCGCGGAATCACGTTACTCCCAACATGTTACAAAGTATTAAGTAATATTCTGTTAACGCGCCTAAGTGTATACGTAGATGAAATAATTGGAGATCACCAATGTGGATTTAGAAGAAATAGATCCACGTTGGACCACATTTTCACCTTGAGACAAATCTTGGAGAAGTAATAGGAATACAATGGGACAGTTCACCAGCTATTCACTGATTTTAAGATTCTATTACAAGGAAAAGCTATACAGTATCCTGGTGCAATTTGGAATTCCAAAGAAACTTGTTCAACTTGTGAAAAACGTGTCTCAGCGACCCCATAAGTAGAGTATGGGTAGGTAAATAAAATGTCAGATATTTTCAAGATTCGCAACGGATTGAAACAAGTTGATGCCTTGTCACCACTGCTGTTTAACTTTGCGTTAGAATATGCGAATTTAAAAATAAAAGAGGACAAAAAGGGACTAATCAAGTTGAATTGCTTGAATCAACTGCTCGTGTACGCGGATGATCTAGATTTTGATGAAGATATAGATGCACTACAAAGTAACACCGATGTCTTAGTAGAAACGTACTATGAGATAGGTCTACAGGTAAATATAGAGAAAACACAAAATACATGATACCATGCCGAAACACAGGGAATAACGGAAATAGATACATAACAATTAAGAATGAGAACATAGAGAAAGTAAACAAATTTAAATATCTGGGAGCACATATAACAAGGCTGGTTCCAAAAACGAAGTAAAGGAAGAAATAAAGTCGTTTAGTATCGGGCAAAGCATGTTTCTATTCAGTCCAAAAATTCCTAATCTCGCGATTAATATCAAGGAAGTTGAAATTGGAAATATACAGAACGGTTATTCTGCCGGTAATACTTTACGGTTGCGAAAAGTGGAGTCCCTAGCAGATGAACATAAATTACAAGTGTTTGAAAAATAAGGTTTTGAGGAAGATATACGGGCCGAGATGACTGGAGAAGACCGCATAATGAATAACTTCACGGTCTCTACGACTCACCCGATGTTGTAAGAATAATGGAATCACGACGACTAAGATGGGTGGGCAGACCATGTAGCTCGTACGGGAGAAAAACGAAGATTATATTCCATCATGATTGGAAAGCCGGAGGGAAAGAGATCGTTGGGAGGACAATATTCGAGAAGTAACTGTTTGTGATGAAAACTGGCTTGATCGTGCCCAGGATAGATCCCGATGGCGAACGTTTGTTACTACGGCGATGAACTTGCCAGTAACGTAAGCCATAAAGTAAGTAAGGTATCTAAGGCTCACGACAATGGAACATATTTTAGTTTGTATATAGAGACATGTTGTTAAATTGAAGAAACGGTCTTCAAATGCACGAACAGGTTCAGTTCCAGAAAAAACTAAAAATGACTCTGTGTATCAGAGGGAACCGTATGTTTTCCTCTGTGTGTGTGTGTCATAAACTGAAACTGTGCCTCGTCTAATAATGGTTTACATTTATTGATGATTGAAGAAATTAAAGAAGAAGGCAATTAAAAGTACTATTGAAATGTTTTGACTCAAAATTAAGTATATATTAGGCAAAAAGTGCTATTTTAAGTTACGGACCGAACAGATCCAGTATAGGGCAAGCACACTTTTATGTTTTGAATTTCTGACAATTATATACAGGAATCTTAAAAATAATAAAATATGGTTTGGTAAGTATTGAGAACTTGATTATGGCAAACATCTAAAAAGGAAAGAATGTTTGTTCTAAAAAAACAAAAAACGGAACTTGACTAGATATTCTTATGGTAAATGTAATATTTTAAATGTTTATATCTTAAATCTTATTTGTTACACTGTCTACGTTATGCCATACTTTATTAAACAGACCTTGATCGAAGTTCAATTTTGATTGCTATCTATTTCGTAAACTAGTCGTTGTTTATACAATTCTACCTTATTGTAATCACATATGCTACTTCGTGGGAAGTGGCTTTATTTGCTTTGAAATCCGGGAACTGGTAATTCATTGCTTTGTCATATCTTATGTGTAATATCCAGGGTTCAAAACATAAAACATGTGCTTAGCTTATAGTGGATCTGTTCCAGCCGTAACTTAAAATGGTACTTTTCACCCACTACACACCTGAATTCGAGTCAAGATACTTTAATAATACATTTTTAAACTAAATTCTTATTTAGTTTCTCCATTCATAAAGAAAAATATACCAGTTCCTTTTAATATCCACCTTTTTTTTTTTTTTTTTTTTTTAACTGACCCTGCTCCTAATTTTATTTATTTATTAAATATATAATATAAGGAGGCCATATTGGTGCTGGACCCAAAATGGTTCCTACGTATGTTCGGGCGCCATTTTTTTTTCCTCGTTTTTTTCTCTTCTGCCAGCCCATATCTTCGACCATCTTTTAGGTAGATTTCGAAGAAAAATATACCTATTGAGATCGGTACGATATGAAGTATTTATATATATACTGTATGTATATATATATTTATATATTAACACGCTAGCGGCCATAATTTTGAAGATATTTGAACCAAATTTTTATATGTTGTTTCTAGGCTTAATAGCTCGGTTAAGTTCGTTAATGAGCAAAATCGGTCGCCATCTTGGATCCAAAATGGCCGCCTTACCCATTGTTGTATAGAATACACAGCCTAAACCGCTGAGGCTATTGAAATCAAATTTGGCATAAAGGTACAACATCACGTTCTGATTATGAAAATGTTATCTAATGAGTTCAAAGACGCCATCTTGGATCCAAAATGGCGGACCTAAAAATCCATTTTCCACACCGTTTGAGCTAGAGATACGAAATTTGGCATAAAGGTGCATTATGACGAGTAGCTTAGGGAAATATCACAACATTTCGGAAAAGTCGCCATCTTGGATCCAAAATGACCGCCCAAAATCCCATTTTGCACACCGTTTGAGCTGGATAAATGAAATTTTACTTGAAGTTGTACTATTACAAGTAGGTCATGACAATATAAGAAAACTTTCAAAATGTCGTCAACTTGGATCCAAAATGGCCGCCCCAAAAACCCAATTTCCAAATCATTGAAGGTAGAGAAACGAAATTTTCAATGAAGGTGTATGACTAAGAGTAGGTTACAATAAATGGAGCAAATCTTCCCTTTGGGGGCGCAGCCAACCGTGGGAGGGTGAAGATGTACTCCGTGGTGGTGTAGTGCTGCAGTGAGATTTTAGCTAAGATAAAGGAGGCGCATTCTCTCAAAAGCACTGAAGTTGGGGGGCGAGCCCCGGCTCCCAGCGAAACTTCGAAATCTACCTCAGCCTGTAGGCCTACCGAAAGGGATTTTTTAGAACATCTCCCGCATATTTTTTTTCTCGTTTTTGATGACACTTCTTGTGATAGATGAGTTTTCCCTCGCAAATACTGACTTTTCTCGGATTTGCTTCATCTCGATATTTTTCACTTTTATGTCATTTACAAAGCTTTTCCATTTCTTTTCGTTGATTATTTTTTATTTTCGTGTTTATTTCTTTCTGCTGCTTCGGCTTACTTTGGCCACGCCCTTTTTTATCCCATCAAGCTGTGAGACTAGTAACAGAAGCTATTGGGCCGATGTTGGGAGGACAGTGACTGACTCCGGAAATGTAAGGAACTAAAATGGGAACTGCACTAAAATAATGATTCAACATAGAAGAGTAGTCAACCCGTTCGCATCCAAAAAAGAAAGAAAAAAAGAACAGTACGTATTTATTTATACGTTAATGTAATTTCGACCGATAGAGATGTAAGATATTTCCGAAGAATAAGTCGCCTCCCATTGTACACCTAACAGCGATGTCTTCTGAAGAAACCTTGTGCAAGCTTTGAAAGCAACATTTTTATTTATTTTCTCAAGTAAACTTTTTGTGCGTCTGCTGGAGACCTCTGCCAGTGTGTGGAATTTGTAAATATTGAAATGAACAACAAATTCTGATTCCTCGTTTAACGTGTTTATTCATTATTCACAATATTAGCCTCAGTTTTTGTTTTGATTTGTAAATTTTTCTAGTAAAGATGAATCGCTAAGAAGGGGGTGCAGTGGAAGATATTTAGTTAAGCCCTGTTCACAGTCACACAGCATTTCGTATCCTTTAAAAACTTTCTGTTTGGGTTCCTTTATATTTGAAATCTTTGTTGAAACTTAGGTCTACCGAAAGTATATTACTCGTGCCTTCTCTGTTGACATGAAAGTTTTTTTCATGTTTTCTCGTTAGTACGTAGTAAATTCTCACCTTTGACACATCTTATTTCGGTTCTTACTTTGGTTCAATAGTCGTTCCCCTTTCCTTTCTGTACCAATGTCAGAAAGCGAGCACAAGACAAAATGTTTCTAAAGAAATGGGTTAAACTTTACTGTAGGTCCGCCAACTGTTCCTTTCGTTTGCAATGCGCCTTGCATTTAATGTTTTATGTATAAAAACTGGACCCAACTTATTGTGGCGCGATTAAAGTTTAATTTGTAGTATGGTTGAAATCTCCAGTCGAATTTACTTTAATACATTTTTTTTATTTTTTTTTTTTTAAGGGAAAGGTGTGAATTTTATCTTAATTGTTCCCAATAATAATACTATTTTCGAAACTAATGTCTGGTTTACTCTTCTGAAGTGAGTAGAATTGCTTTTCTCGTAAATTTTGTCGCAGGGGCTGTCATCTAGAAGCATTTCTATGCGTTCTCTGGTGCAGTGGTTTTCAACCAGCGGTGCGCGCAAACCTTGTACCGGTCCTCGGAAAATTAGTCAATATAATTATTTAACACTTTATTTTGTAGATTTCGATAGTTCAAAATTGAGATTAAAGTTTTGGGGGGTGACCTTGATAATCCTGTAACTAGCTGGCATCTTCCCTTCCTTAAATTTTTTCCCCTATAGTTTACCGGTCCGTGAGTATTAAAAGGTGAGTTCTTTCGATCCCAGGACAGGTCAAAGAGAGATTTTGTCACCGGAACGACAGTGTTGCCAACTAATTTTTAAAAAATGTTAATTCCATCGTAAATAACAATAAAATAAATAAATTGTTTCCTGGAAAAATTTTAAACAATGAAAAAATAAACAAATATCTTAAATTTTGATTGCTGCAAACCAGTAATAGACCTACTAACTTAAATTGATTAACTAAGATTTGAAGAAAGTGTAATAAGTAAGGTGGTGGCTTTAAGAACAACTCCAACTACTACTAATAATAATAGTTGTTGTTGCCGACCAGGCAGCCATGTGGTCTCAGGTGTTAGGGTATCGACTTGAAGGTCGCGGGTTCGAATCCCGCCAGGGGCATGGATGGTTGTGGATTTTAATCAGCCTTCACATGCTAATCCTGATGGGTTGAAGTAAAAAAGTTACTAGAGTGGTCCATTCGAAATGAAGTTCACAAAGTTTTTCCGTTGTTGCTGTTGTACATATAGTAGTACAACTGTGTTGCCAACATATTTTAATCACCCCACACCAACGGGCGGGAAAATAAACTATTAAAATAATTCACCATCCTCGCTGGCAGAATGGTGATTAAAAACACAAGTTTTGCCAATTGATTCATTGGCTTCCTCAGGTAAAAAAAAAAAGAAAAAAGTTAAAAAGATGAGGGAATAAAAGAAGCCGCCCGCAGATATGGCCTTTGTCAGTTTTCTTTGCAGGTGAAATAAAAAATGGCGGTCCTGGGCGGAAACAAGGTAGATGCAATGTTGACACAGTGTGTTGCGAAATGGAATGCTGTTGCCAGATACTACAACAGAAGGACTTCGATGAACAACTATGTGTTTATTTATGTATGGGAAGTTACGTGTACAAATATGTTATTAAAAAGAAGAAAAAACAATTTGAAATAAATAAATATTTTAAAAAATTATTATTAATTATAATAATTATGTTGTTTTTATTACATTTTATTTATTATAAACCACGACTTATTTAATACGCCTTGATCTAAATTTAGTGTCTTTTCATTTCTTCTTTAATAAGGTGATATAAGTACGTATGCAGGAAAGCCAATAGGTACTTTGTTTTATATAAATGTATATTTGGATGGATTGTTGCTGATGTGCGGCGGAAAAGAGTTTTATTTCATATTATGAAAGGAATCTTTAAATATTTTGTATGTTTACATTGTTGATATATGAAATGGAAATTAAGATGTTAATATTGGAAACTTCAATGCTATTGTTGATACATATAAAAATGGAACTGAATTAAATATAATCTCTTATAGCAAACATATGTGAATAGTTTTCGGAGTAACAGGTATAAGTATGACGTCAGCTATGCGAACAGATATGAGAATCGGTCAGTTATTGTTGAATTTGTTATCTACTGAACTTGAAGAACGTGGCGGATATTTTGATAATTACGAGATATAAAGGATGGCTGTACATTGTTTGGTTAGGCATGAATCAATTAGCGATATGATTTATATTATATACAGTTTATTGCTAAATATTTTAAATATGTATTAGTTTGAAATAAGCGATGTTCTATGTCGAAATGGAATGTAGAAAAGTAAATTGCTGTCTCGAAGTTACTGATAGTTGTAAGAGTATTGTACTTAAAGCGTCTGAGAAGGGATTTGTGGGGGGAACGGAAAAAGCAAAATTATGCTTAATAAATGAGCCAATAAACTTGTTTCCTGATTATTCGTACCGTGTTTTTGTTACAGCAAGCAGATGCTAGCTACAGTAATTATCTAGGTCTGGCATTATAATTAAGCTTCGCCTCACACAAGTACCTACAAGCAGGCATCTTAATCACTTTATCGCTGCAGTGTTAAGATTTCCCGAAGGAACTGCGACTGAGAATTATAGTGGAGTCCATGCTAAGAGATTATTGACTCTGAGTCGGAGCATACTGTTGAATTATATGTGTAGTTAGCATTCGCTGTTACAAAGGACGGTTTCATAAACCATTCGCTCCTTATGGGAATCCGATTTATACTACCTAATACATATAGGACAACAAAATGGATATGATACATACACACTATTGCAATAGTACCAGGGCGCACAATCGAAACATTATAAAAGCAGAAAAACAAAATGTGAAGAGAAAAAAATTACTTAAAAAAAGGATTTTTTAAAAAATCCTTTTTTAATTAAATTTTTATGTATAGTAGACAAATATTGAACTCCCTGCGAGATAGGCAACTCAAATTTCACAAAATAGTTGCGGCGTTGCGTGAACTTAAGGATAATTTCGAATTATTTTAATTAATTAATTACAGTTAACTGGACTATTCTATCGTATATCTAATGATTAATTATTGTATTGTCATCGGAAGCAAGCAAGTTTACAAAATTTCGAAGAAATCGTACGATGCGAAGTGAGTTAAAAATCAATTACAAGATTTGTACCGAACAGACAGACAAGAAAGCGAGTTAATAAAAACGTGGTAAAAAAATGAATATAAAACATAGATAGGTTTACCCTTGTACCATCCTGCTATCGACAAACTGAAAACAGTTTTTGTCAAGAATAAGTTGAAACTCTCCCTGAAACACTAAATAAAAATTTCACACAGTTTAAAAATTACTATGTTCCAAAAAACACGGGTTGTGGAGTTTACCAGATCACTTGCCAGTGCAAGGACGAGTACATCGGAATGACCAAACGGAACCTTAACGCCAGGGTCACGGAACACATCAAAGATGCCAAAAAGAATTAATTTCCCACATCTGGCCTCACAACACCTGAAAACTACCACACATAAAATAGCTAATGCCAAGTTGTATAAATCAGATTCACAAAAAGAGGGAATGGTTTATGAAATCATCCTTATATTTATTTATTTATTTTCTCTCTCTCTCTCTCTCTCTCTCTCTCTCTCTCTCTCTCTCTCTCTCTCTCTCTCTCTCTCTCTCTCTCTCTCTCTCTCTCTCTCTCTCTCTCTCTCTCTCTCTCACACACACACACACACACACACACACACACACACACACACACACAC
>JAGDQP010012688.1:27092-49652 GCA_022664845.1 Lepisma saccharinum
CACACACACACACACACACACACACACACACACACACACACACACACACACACACACACACACACACACACACACACACACAAAAAAAAACAAAAACTGCACTACATTCAGATCGAGGCATATTAAACAAAACAGTGGTTTGACATAATAAATAAAATTGAATATAAATCCTTCTGTTTTAGTATCTGACAATAGAATTAAATTTCGCAACACTGCCTCTACTTTGTTTTTGCCCAGGACCGCCATTTTTTATTTCAAATGCAAAGAAAACTGACAAAGGCCATATCTGAGGATGGCTTCTTTTATTCCCTCAACTTTTTAAGCCTGCCTTTTTTCACCTGAGGAAGTCAAGCATCAATAGGCGAAACTTGTCGAGTGTTCAATCTCCATTCTGTTAGACCATACTATTGCAGCGAAGATGGTGTACCATGTTGAAGGTAAGCGTATAGGTTTAGGAAGATGTGTTTCTCTTCTTGTGGTAACACTGCAATTACACCTAGCCAATTTCTTCTTTGACCTGATTTGCATCAGACAAAAAGACAAATCAAGGCGCCTTTATCTTTTGAAAATATGTCCTCAAACCTACAAATTATACCAGATGAAACTATTATTGTGTATTTTAACATTAAATCAAAGATTACGAGGATGGATACTACAATTTCACGTACTTTTCGTGCAAGAGATCAGTCATAAATAAAACAACTTACTAAAATCACCGGTAAAACATTGTCACTTTGAAATACAATAAATGTTTATTCTTAAATATTGATCATGGAAACATGATAATTTGCCTACAATAGCTCTAGAGCAAAATCATATATCGAATACAAATTGATTGAATATATACAAATATATACATAAAATACTGAACAGTGGCGTTTACGAGATTTAAAGTTAAAATAGCTGTTAATAAGGTTTAACACTCAGAGTATCTACGGTGTTAAATGTACAGGTAGGATATAAAATTCTCCTTATGTAGAGCGTGTCTATGCTGTTATGTTGGTATTACCTTAACTTGCGTCAGGTGCTCTGTAATCCTGAGCCAGTTATTCGATAGGTCAACAAATCAACTCACTGTAGGACCCGTAACTTTTGTCATTTAAATACGCTGAAGTAACACATGATATTTTACTAAAACAACTTTCGATTAATTCGAGTTCCTCGATCGGTTCCAAAGTGAGTCAAGAAAAAACGCCATTTATTTTACCCTACATTAACTTGAAATGAAAAAAATGAATAACTGATCAATTATTAACCATTCACACTAGAGCTTTTCATCGTTTTAATACTCACGGACCTGTAAATTTGAACTTTCGAAATCTACAAAATAGGGTAAGTGTTAAATAATTATATTTATTAATTTTCCGAGGACCGGTACAAGACTTACGCAAACGGGTAGTTAAAAACCACTGCACTAGAAAACACACAGAAACGCTTCTAGGTGACTAGCCCAGCGACAAAATTTATTAGAAAAGCAATTCTACTCACTGCAGATGGGCAGACAGAGTAAAACCAGACATAGTAATATTAGTGAAAACAATTAAGTTAAAATTCACCCAATAAGATAGTTTCACGCACCCTTTTGCCATTGCACTTAAAACGTCATCATCTCACTATTCTAGAGACGGTGGATCAGCGATTTACAAGTTTTCGAAACAAATATTACCTGACAATTAGAAACATATTACCGGTCTAACTGGGGCTGGAGTAGTTTATGCTAGGGATGGCCAAACGGACCCGGATACGTGTTTCGGATCTCAGAACCGAATTTCGGATATATACACACACCATAGTAGTCTTCCTTAATTCGTTTTTTCTGCTACCAAACGATGTTTTCTTTCGTTTTTTTTTTTTTTTTTGTTTTTTTTTAATCTTCATTTTGGAGTGTTGAGAGGGAGAGAAGAAATTACTGAGTTGTACATGGATAGCAATAGTAGTGCTTTTGAAACCAATCATAATAATGACTGATTCTATTTCAAATCGTCCAGGCAAGAGTAAAATAGTCCCCATCATGGTCTCAGATTTCATTCATTTCTTTTTACACGGGATCTACGTGCAAAATTATTAGACCTTTTTTTTTTTATTTTTTACCCCCCAAAAAACTTCCTTCGATTTATAGCTTTTCAAAATGGCCGGCCTCAGCACAAGTAGTTCGAAAAACCAAAAATTATGTCAAGTTTAAAAGTTTATTATGGAGAAACTAATGTAGTTAGTAGCATAAGCTGAATGGTAGGAAGAATAGATAGTAGTATGCTTCAGTGGAGGTTAAAAAAACCCTGATACTCCAATAGGAATCGCACAATTAACTCGCAATTTGACTAACTTTTGAATTTTTTTTTCGGTACCATGGGTCATACGACCATTAGCTTCCACCATCATAAGCACCTCTATAAGGTGTGTTAAAACTGTAAAGGGTTTGAGTTTCTGATGATTACGTCTCAAGTTTCAGCGTCATGAAAAGCTGAAAAAATTCATTAAGACGCCATTTTCTAAAAAAAAAAAAAAAAAAAACACCTTTTAAAAATCTGAATTTTTTACTAGTATTCGAGAAGTGCCCGAACAATTATATATCCTTTTTGCCGTTTGTACGGCCCAAGCCCCTAGCCTTCGCAATTAATTTTTGAAATTTCAATTTTTGTACTCGGGACACTGCCGATTTTCTGGTGGTTATAAATGGACATTACATTGTTATGTATTATGTTTACCATTGCTAACTTTCACAAAATGTACAAAATAGCATACACTCAGTGTATCCATTTCTCATTACAGATATAATAGTTCAGTAATTTAAAAAAAAAAACTATGGAAACTCCAAAAGATTTTGACCAATTATGAAATGGAACTGACAATACGATAAATGTTTGACTTTGTTTAGGAAACAATAATATTTGTTTAGTTTATTGAATAATTAGATTCGACATATTATTTTAAAACTAACATAATGGGATATTAAAAAATCTGTAATACTATAACACGTTTTCTAGACATTTCAATTTTAGATAACTAAGTAAGAACACTTTCGCTGTTATTACTATGTAATACGACACTCTGCACAAACAGTATTAGACTTCAAACAGTCGTATTGTAGCTCCGAAAAAAGTGCTATAAATCAAAATATAAAACTTGCAAGATGCTCAACGAATTACTTTCCTTTCAATATTGCAAATCCAACAATTACGTTCATCAATATCAAACTAAGTCGGGCTTAAATTGTCAGTGTTGCCAAGTCCAGATACCAGTGTTTATTGCTAGTAAATTAAAAAAAAACATCCGTAATGATATTTTCAGTCGGATAAAAAAAAAGAGTAGCATGCATTACTAAGGGGAGGGTCTTCTGAACCCAGTCCAAATTCTGGGTAAGCAATAAGCCGTTTAGGCACAAATCCAGTAGAATTCAGTTCTTAACATTCCATTTGACAATGTTGATTTTTTTTAGAACTTTTTGTTCAGACAGAAAAGTACATTTCACAGTTTAATTGGTTGTGGGTTCGACGCACACCCCCCCTTACTACCGTAAGGTTTAAACATCTGCGACAAGTTGCATGTAAGTTTATTTCTTTGTTTAAATCATTTATGTTCATACGCTGTATCCTTATTGAAGTAATAATAATATAAATATTTAAACAACCAGTTTTAAAAGCATTCTTGTATTTGAATCAGTTATAGTTTCTCATTAACAGACAATATTTATGTGAAAAACACATGTAATTTTAATACTGAAAACATTGTCTTGATGCTATTTTTTTAACATTACCTTCGTGTTAATAATTTAATAATAGTAAAGTTTGATATTTATCGTTGGGTTATTGTAACGTATTTACTAGCGTCGTCGATAATATTTCTATACTATGTGTCATTCAGTAAATCAACATACATTTTATATCCAAGAAGAATAAAAACAAAGTACCGTACATTGTCCTTTTGTTGTTTCGCTGTACTGGTCTCTTTGAACTTTGATTCATTATAGCTGCATACGCTGGCAACACTGATATCTCATGAACATATCAGTGGCTTCCTCTTCGCCTATAGCATACCTAGTGCCATGCAAAAAACTACAACCTTGGGATGGCTTGGCAACACTGTGAGTTTGGCAACGCTGATTTCGTTCTATTTCAAACCCTGCCACAGGTATTTTGTTTGCTGAGCACATTTCCTTCCTTTTTGGACCATTTTCGTATTACTTATGGGTGCCAAGTTTGTATATAGGATCTAAATGTCCATTTATAACCACCAGAAAATCTTAGTGTCCGGAGTACAAAATCGAAATTTCAATAATTAATTGCGAAGGTTAGGGGCGCGGCCGCACAAACGGTAAAAAGGATATTCATGTTCAGGCACTTTTCGAATGCTAATAAAAGATTCATATTTTTAGGAGGTGGGTTCTTTGAGAAAATGGCGTCTAAACATGGCGACTTGATGAATTTTTCAGCTTTTCATGACGCTGTAACTTGAGACGTAATCATCAGAAATGCAAACCCTTTAAGTTTTAACACAACTTATAGAGGTTCTTATAATGGTGGAAGATAATGGTCGTATGACCCATCGGTACCGAAAATGTTTTACTTAAAGTTAGAAAAACTCAAAAGTTGGCAACATTGCGAGTTAATTGCGCGATTCCTATTGGAGCATCAGGGGAATTTTTACCCTCCACTGATTGTTTTCTTCCTACCATTCAGCTTATGCTACTAAGTACATTAGTTTCTCCATAATAAACTTTTAAATTTGACATAATTTTTGTTTTTTCGAATTACTTGTTCTGAGGCCGGCCATTTTAAAAGGCTGTAAAATCCAAGGAATTTTTTTTTTGGGGGGGGGGGGGTAAAAAGAAAAAAATATGGGTCTAATAATTTCGCAAGTAGATCCCATATAAAAAATTTGAATGGAATCTGAGACAGTCGTGTGGACCACCCTGGACGATTTGAAATGGAACCAGTCTAATATTTTGTTACTAATACAGTAGTCTCTCGAAAACAAGGCACTCGATAACCCGGCAGTCAGGCCACACCCTGACTGGGCGAAAAAATCCCGTATTTTTCTGAGATCTGTCTTATCAGGTAAATTACTGTACACTGTGTATTCATTAATTTTCATTTTCATGTAGTAAAGGCTCTATGCCTTCACAAAGTACGTACTTTTCCTTTGTTTAAGGGTATTTGGGCAGTTTATTCTCTGTTGTATTCTCAAGCAAACAATACGTACAAGTACAGTACTGTATTTTCTGAGGAAACTCGTACTTAGTCTTTTTTAACCACACCCGATAACCCGGCATTTTCACAAACTCGGTTACCCTTCGGTCCACATTAGGCCGAGTTTTCCGGACTCTACTGTACATATATTGGAGTGACAAAGGGAAAACAAATAATCGACAGCACCTTCTTGTGTTTTCTAACCCCACCCTCCTCCATCACCAACCAATTGTGCCTACCCTTTGCCCTGTGATGTGGTTATCAGTCCCTACGCAATAAACATTGCGTTGTTAGAAAGAAAGAACAAAATCTTGTCCCCCTCCCCTCTTAAGTGTGCAGGGATGTAAAAGAAAACTCCATTCCCAGATTCATTTGCTCTGAGAAATAAAAAATGTATTTTAGAAAAAATAAAGGACGTTAAAAAAATTGTTCCTATCAACTAACTTTGGACAAGAAAACAATAACAATCAACTACACAACTATCTCTATAAAATAAAATTTTCGAGCGAGTTTCAGATACAATGAATTAAATGGACTTTTTTTATGGGCTCAGGCCGGGATGAGGTAGGCAGAGAATGGAAAGGTTTCGGTCAGGGCCTTTCATAACTTACCATCCCGGCATCAATAATAACGAAGTCTAAATACTGGGTCTTTGAATCTACGACCGAAATCACACGAAATCATTTACACAGGATATCCAAAACTCGGATCCTTCTGGATCCAGATGTGGCCACCCTGGTTCACGCCATCCAAGCGAATTAAAAAAAAAAGGGGGGGGGGGGGTCATTCCACGTTTGTTCAAAAAAAGCTTTTAACCCAGTATCTCCGATTTGGATGAAATGATGTGGTAGTGTTATATAACTTTTTGTGAAGATTTCAAATCTATCAATTTTATTGGAATCGCACCAGAGATTCCAAATTTATGTCATTTTAAAAACGGAATAAAAATCCACTGTTATAGTTGCGACATGCAATTTTCGCATTGTATCAAAATACGAAAAACGTCATATCTCGGCTCCTATTTCATGATAAAAACATGTTTTTTTGATGTTTTTTTTATTCAAACTGTCTTGAAATGTATGAAGTTATGACTTGAATTCTTTTTCCTTTGAAATCTCATAATATCTATTTTCATATTTTTAAGAAAATAATAAAGAGTAGTGGCCATCAAAGCACTAGGGAGAAAAGTGAAATATTATAAATGTACCTGTAAAAAGTAAAATGAAGTCTTACACTGTTATCTTTATTTCTTGGATTTCAATTTTATTTATAGCCTTTAGGCATCTAAGGCTTAGGCCGGGTTAGGGGAGGGGAAAGGATGTTTGAAGGTGTCGTCTAGGGGCTATATTGAAGGTTGACATCCCGGCACTTGCCTGGTGTGACTAAGAACAAAACCCTGCAATGGTTCTGTGCTTAAATGATGGAAGGTGTCTCATGTGGTGTTGGAAATTTTTTAAAAACAAAAGAAAATGCCGGATTTTGGGGAAAAATTTTAAAAACTCAAAATGTTCGAAAAGTTTCCCGGATTTTCCGGAAAATGTTTGAAAACACAAGAAGCACGATTGGGGGCCAGAAAGGTCTTGCCCCACCAACTACTTAGGTTAAAATTATAATAATAAAAGTCATTTTCTTTTTAATGGTTAAACAGTTGGGAAGGGTAACAGGTGTTCTGGGTATGTAAGGGTACGTTAGGCAGGATTAGCCTAGGGTAGACTTGTTTTTCCGTCAAATAGAAAGTGACACTTTTATTACATAATTTGAACCTAAGTAGTCAGACTGGCAATTCTCTCCTAGCGCACATCGTACAGCATTTCTGGATTTTTTGAAAATTTTGTGTCTTTGAAAATGTTTCCGAAAAACCAGCATTTTTTGATCGTTTGAAAATTTTCCGGAAAATTCATAGCAGGTGGGCCTGCGGCCCGTTAGGTTATATCAATAAGTTTTTCATAATACTTTTTAGTTTTCCAACACTGCATGAAACAACTTCCATCATTTAAGCACAGAACCGTTCCAGGGGTTTTCCTCAGTCACACCAGGCAAATGCCGGGATGGCACCTTCAATATAGCCCCTGGACGACACCTTCCAACACCCTTTCCCCTCGCCTATCCCGGCCCGAGCCTTAGATGCCTAAAGGCCATAACTAAAATTCACGAAATGAAGATAACAGTGTAAGACTTTTTACACGTACATTTATATTATTTCACTTTTCTCCCTAGTGCTTTGATGGCCCCTACTCTTTAGTATTAAAAAAAAATATAGATATAATGAGATTTCAAAAGAAAAAGAATTCAAGGGAATCCATGACGGGGACTTTGAGTTACAAAGATTTTAAATTTACAAAATGGCGTTTTACTTTTTTGCAACGTTTTACTTCTGTCAATCTTCTAATAGCAAAGTCATAACTTCATATAGTGTTCCTGGTTGAACATCTGAAGACAATCTGGATTTTTAAAAAAATCATGTTTCTAGCATAAATAGAAACCGAGATATAACGTTTTTCGTATTTTAAAACAATGCGAAAATTGCATGTCGCGACTATAACAATGGATTTTTATTCCGTTTTTCGAAATGCCATAAATTCGGAACCTTTGGTGCGATTGCAATAACATTTACAAATTTGAAATCAGCACAAAACGTTCTATAACACTCCCACATCTCACGCAAATGGGAGATACTACTGGGTTATCTTTCAACAAAATTTTGGTTGAACCGACGTGGAATGACCCTGTAATGATTGCAACGTGTGTAAAAATGTTAAAACACTAAACAAAACAAGGTTTTAATCATAGAAGTGTGAATAAACAAAAAGTAAAAAAGAATTAGGTCCTATTTAGCTGTTGGGTCATTCCATGCCAAATCATTTTTAAAAAAGTACACTTTTTGACCTCACCATGTCCAAATTTCATGAAACTTGCTGAAGTTGTAGTAGTTGTGAAGTAAAGTAAATATGCACAATTACAGTCCTCAGTGACGAACACTTTTCACTGAGCAGGGTTGCCAAATTCGGAAAAAAATGAAAATTTTCACTAGTATTGTAACACGAAAACTTTTATAACTTTGCTTCTGTTTGAGCTACTATCATCATCGAGGGTTTATTTTCAAGCTAAAACAATGTATACTTTCATAGTAAATTAAGTTTTCAAACATTTGACCAGTTTCTCATTTCAAGGTCATTCAATGTGACCCTGAAAATAAAAAAGAAGAAGAAGAAGAAGAAGAAGAAAAACGTACGTTATGCAGTTTAGTCTTGTTTACAAGTGACATAAGTTTCATTTTGGGATGACTTTGGGAACAGAAGTTAATGCAAATTTTATTTGTTGTTGCTGGGCACTTGTGTTTTTGCACTGAACAAGCCTGAAGCAAGTCCCAACCTGCTCCAGTCTTGCTATTCCCAGTTTGCTTACAGACTCAACAGGAGTCAGATGTGTTGTTGTGGAAGCATTCCATAGTGGTTAGTAGTGAAGTGATTACGGAACAAAGAAATATAAGTTTGTGAATAACGAACAGCAATGTATTAAAAGTATGTGAAAACACAGTGTTGTAATCCATTTAACATTGTGGGCCATAAAAGCACCAGGGAAACAGTTGAGAAATGTTCTTCCATGGATGGTACACGATCTACCACAATTGCAGACTGGACAGAAAATATGTGATTCTGGTAGGAAAAAAATACCACACCAAACAAGTGATGACCTGACTGTAGAAGTGGAAAGTGAAGGGAACAGTCCTGTTGAGACTGAAGTAGGTGTTGATGCATTAAATGTAAGTCTAGTGAATACTGGGAAGTCTCCCATCAAAAGGAAGAAACTGAAACAAGGATGATATAGTAAAATTAAATCGCAGAAAATTACTTCTGTAATACAAGAAAAAATATTTCAGATACCAGCAGGAAGCACGTCAGAGCCAGCAGCTGAAGGAAGCGACGGAAAAATTTTACAGCAACTGAAGAAAAAGTCTTGTACCCAAAGAAGTGTCAAAGTACAAATTTTAACTATTCTACCAAAAGATTGGAGCACTGGGAAAATACAAAAAGAATTCCCAACTGCCACCAATCACATGATAAGAACATCAAAAAAAAGTTGGTGAAGGAATGTGGAATAATGTCCTCACCTAATCCAAAACCAGAGAGAAAGCTGCACAAAGACATTGTTCAAGCAGTGGAAAATTTCTATTGCGATGACAGTATAAGCAGGATCATGCCTGGTAAAAAGGACTTTGTACTAGTTCCAAATGGGGACACGAAGGAGCAAAAACAAATCTTTGAGCAATCTTTTTAACTGTTTCTTCAAACAAGTTCACCCTGATGTTAAAAGGGGTTTTTCAAAATTTGCCTCCTTGCGGCCAAAACACTGTGTTTTCGTGGGATCAAGTGGCACAGCACATCAAAATGTCAAGTTGGCAATAGAAGGATGTAACCTGCCACAACTCACGGACATACACATCACTAATCTGCCAACTTATCGCCATTACTTGGCAAATATGATCTGTAATCCACCAAAAATTGAGTGCTTCTTTCATGAATGTGCTCACTGTCCTGGACCTGATAGTTTCAGAAACCTATTGGATACCATTCTGGAGGAGAATTCTGTTAAACACGTAACTTTCAAACAATGGGTTTCTTCTAAGGTGTGCACACTGGAAACTTTTGTAAAGTCATCAGATGACTTCATCGAATAAGTTAATTTCTAATCTGCTCAAAAGTTGCAAACACATTCATTCATTGCCAGTCAGCAGGGGAATTACCTAAAGGATATCAAAGCTAATCTGAACACTGGTGAAGTGTTAGTAGTATGTGATTTTGCTGAAAACTGTTCTTTCATTTTGCAAGATCAAGTTCAAGGATTTTACTGGAACAATGCACAAGCTACAGTACAACCTTTTGCAATTTATTACCAGGATTCAAAATTTCTACAAATCTAGTTGTAATTTCAAATTGTTTACAACATGATACCACCACAGTTCACACATTTCAGGAATGTCTCATGTCATTCCTCAAGGAGAAAAGAATTCCCATGACCAAAGCTGTTTACTTTTCTGATGGATGTGTCGCCCAATATAAAAACAAATACAATTTTATAAACTTAATGAACGGAGCTCCTGCTGAGTGGCACTTTTCTGCTACATTCCACGGAAAGAGTACTTGTGATGGTCTTGGAGGTACATTGAAGAGACTGGTAGCTAGGGCAAGTTTGCAGTGCCCCTACTCAGGTCAGATCATGACCCCAAGACAACTGTTTGAATGGGCAGTTGGCAATTTACCTAATATGAACTTTGCATATGTACGAGAGCAAGAAGTAACAGAAGGAGAGTTGTTGTCTGCTAGGTATAGTAATGCCACCACAATATCTGGAACACAAGAGCTACATGCATTCCTGCCTGTTACAACAGAAGAAATAGTTGTAAAGAGGTTTTCCATCTATACAGTTAGCAGAAACTTTCACATCAGTGCTGAACCAGAAACTCTGTCCTCAGATAAAATTCGAGGGTTTGTCACATGCGTTTATGGTGACGAATGGTGGTTAGGGTGCGTTCTAAGTGTGAATGACACTTCTCATGAGGTTGTTATCAATTCTCTGCATCCACATGGTCCAGCACCATCTTATGTACATCCTCAGCAGCAAGACATTTTGACTATTCTAATTGCACACGTTCTCACCAATGTGGATCCTACAACTGCAACTGGACGGACGTACAATTTGAGTTCTTTAGAAACTGCAGCCTCAGAAAAGGCACTGATGAAAAGAAGAAATTCCAACATGCATTGAAGGTAAGAATTCCACTTCCCATAGATCACTTCATTCTAAAAATACTAAACATTATCAGTGTTCGCAACCATACACGAAACAAAACGTCAATTTTCAAGGGGTTTTCTACGTAAGACATCTTACAATTCCTATTCCCAGAGCCATCCCAAAATGAAACTTATGTCACTTGTAAACAAGAATAAACTGCATAATATATGTTTTTCTCAATTTTTTTAAAAAATACACCTTTTGAAAAGTCACATTGAATGACCTTGAAATGAAAAACTGGTCAAATGTTTGAAAATATATTTTACTATGAAAGTACATTGTTTTAGCTTGAAAATAAGCTCCTCTATGAAGATGGTAGCTCAAACAGAAGCAAAGTTATAAAAGTTTTTGTGTTACAATACAAGTGAAAATGTTCAATTTTTTCCGATGTTGGCAACCCTGCTCAGTGAAGTGTGTATCACCGAGGGTTGTAATTGTGCATATTTACTTTACTTCACAACTACTACAACCTCAGCAAGTTTCATGAAATTTGGAAATGGTGAGGTCAATAGATATGTGACTTGGCATGGAATGACCCTGTTTCCGCATCGGGCCAATCTCGTAACTCTTGACTTCGGCCTACCTACAGTTAGTTAAAATCCACAAACATCCATGCTCCTGGCTGGATTTGAACCAGCGACCTTAGAATCGCTGGCCTAACTTTTATTATATGTCGTTGAATGTACTTCAAATAATGTTACATTCATTATTGCGGAAGTATACAATGCAAATTTTAAATTTTATTTATGGCCTTTAGGCATCTAAGGCTCAGGCCGGGATAGGACAGGCGAAAGGTATCGGCCAGGGCCTAAGCTTAATGTACTATCCCGGCATTTGTCTGGTGGGGCTGAGGCGAAACTTCAGTCGGGATGGTCGGCCGCTGGAATTGAATCCTCGACCTCCCGAATGCTAAGCCAACGCTGTACCACTGCACCACGGTCTCTCGGTTTATAGAATACAGAATGTGATGTAATATCATGGGGTAGCGTGACTGCAAGGAAATATGTAACAGTTGAAGCAAACTCAACGCTGTATATATATATATATAAAAAAAATAATAGAGAAATACCCTTTCCGTAAAATTTGGACATAAACACACTTAAAATTAGAACAGTTAAGGAGATGCATTCAAGGCACTTTCATACGGTATCTGCAAGGGAAAGATTTTTTTAATATTTTGTGAAAAAGGCTCTATTTCAATTTACCGCGTACATGGTTCATTTGATTCCTTTTTGTATCTCCTGTTCCTATTGACAATCATGGGATTCATTCAATTAATGCTGCTATGAAACAGGTAAAAAATAATCATTAAATCGTATAAATCTTGGAACAACAATGAAATAAAATTTAAATTACAACATTTAATACAATTATGGCAGTTAATTTAATTCGGTTAGTCCAACAACTAATCTATTAATTCAATATACAAAAACAGCAAAAAGAGTACTGTTTTTGCAGTGTAGTTAGTGCAGGTAATTTTTTAAACCGTTGAATGCGGCTAAGCAATTTAAGGAAAATGAATTAAAGTGATGTGGTTACCAAATTTAATCATAAAATTTTGGATGATGTGGAAATTTCTCACATAAGTACCGGTAAATGTAAAAGGAAAATAAAGGTTCCTATAGTATCCCAACTCCGGGATTTTTTATCTTATCTACAAATGAAAATATATTTCTTTTATTTTTCTCCGACAGTAGCCTACTGAAAACATTTCCTGTCCAAAGAATGGTCATTCCTTCCATCTAAACAAGAGTGACAACTGCATTGACGAGTATGTGGGGAAAACTAATCTCTCTCACCAAGACGGCTTTTCAGTACATAATTCGGTGGCGTGAAAAATGATTTTTTACAAATGGCAGTTTTTATCCTAATTGACGAGATCTAAAGGCACTTCAACACAGTGGTATAAAGTGGCTGCATATAAGTGATATCTATCAAAAGCAGTCGACTGAATTTAAAGCATCACTTATTCCCTACAGTGTTTGATCTTCCAATACGGATATACGTTATTGGCACATGACTAATTATGGGATCAACTAAGTTAATTAATACTACACTCACTTCATAAGTATTAAAAAAGTTTTAGCCATTTACTAGCTGTTTTCACAGACTTAATAACAAATCAACCTTCTTAAATTCTGCATAAATTACTATTGTGTTAGTTTACATAATAGGGTGGGGAGTATTGTAAAAAAAATTCCGAATTTCACATTGAATCTTATGTATTTTTTTCCTGCAGAACTCAAATATGCCCTTCAATTTTATGTACGGTGGACTTACGTAATGATTTTCTATACTAAATTTACTAACACAGCTTTTTTCTTCTCTTGATAGGTTAGAAGTATCCAGGTAATTATAAAAAAAAACTATCTAGATACACACATCGGTTATGGCGACAAGTGATAGTGACTTTCATTTTAGTTCGGGAACTCTACCTACAAATGGTGAAGTGCTTGATTCTGTTCTTTCACAAGAACAAGAAGTAGCCAGAATAAACTTGTGGATGTTAAAAGAAGACGAGCTGTTGAATTAACAAGAATATGGGATGATGCTGACTGCTGTCCTGCCTCGCATTTTACAATAAAGAAGAAATTCGAAGACATGTACAAACAATACCGGCAATATATGGATAGAAACACAAGAAAAGTGAATAGCGAGCTCGGTCAAAGAAATTATTTGATGTTCTTTGCCAGCCACAATATAGGAAAAACAAAGTGTTTGATGAGAACTTTTACAATGATCAAACGAATGAACGAAAATTGACAAATTTCGTCAAAAGTTAGTGAAGAATTTGAACAGGAAGAAGCAGCTCGTGTAGTTAGCTAGACAGAGACTGAGTTATCAAGTTTCAAGTGAACAAGCCACAACATACAGTGATGCAATCACAGATGAGAATGTCACTGACATTGCTGAACAGAAATTGCTAACCCTAAATTTAGAAGCGGAAGTGGACTGCATCCCAGAAAAATAAGAAGACTCGGATTTCATAACACCAAAAACACTTCGTTCCTCAAAACGCAGGAAGCTAAATTATGAGACTGATGAGGACTTTACAGAAAACTATGTTTCACAAACATACTCAAACAGATCGTAATAGTGATAATAGAACTTGGCCCATTCTCACAGTTCATTGAGCTTCAAAGCATAGCCGGTCAGCATATTGTAGAAAAACTGATAGCAAAATCCGGGAAACAATTATAAGACTAATTAATGGCTGAAGCTGACCTCAGTACACGACAAAGCAATCAAAGTTGTCCATATTGTAGGAAATAATCTTTTGGATCAAACGTTTACTCTTCCTAATGATATGGCACATCGTAAAACTAAAAGTCAAGAAACAGATGCTGGAATTGGGAAGAAAATAACTTGTGACCGACCCATTTCGGTTGCCCACTCGACATGCTGTTTGTGATTAAACGAAAATTTGAAATTTACTTTTCACAATCTTGTAACTTGGTTTTCAGCAAACAAACTGAATCTAAATTATGAAAAAACAACTATTCTAAATTTTCATCTAAAAAAACAAAGCCTGCTCTCTTCCTTAGCTATCCTTGATTCAGGAACAATTAAAATCTCATCCTCGGTCAAATTTTTAGGAGTTTTAATTCAAGATAATTTCCAATGGGATGAACATATAAACAAATTAGCTAGTAAACTAAGTTCAGTATGCTTTGCGCTCTACAGATTATGTAATACTGTTTCATGCCAGTCACTTTTATCGTTGTACTTTGCAAAATTTTATTCACTAATAAACTATGGAGTGATTTTTTTGGGTTCCTCAACCAAGGTTATAACGCTATTCCGTCTACAAAAGAGAGCAATTAGGTTAATTTTTGGTTTACGTAGAGGTACATCCTATAAAGATACAGTCAGAAATCAAAAACTGCTGACTTTACCATGTCTATATATGTACAGGTCTATTTTATATGTAACAAAAAATGAAGAACTATTAATTCGTTGTAACAGTATTCATTTATATAATACTAGGCAACAAAAAAATGTATATGTTACACAGCAAAATTCCTCTTCTTTTCAAAAAAGCGTATATATGAACTGTACACGCTTATACAATAAACTTCCGATAGACATGAAGGGTATAAGCAATATTAATATATTTAAGAGAAGACTGTTCAATTTCTTTGTACAAAAGTCTTATTACACAATGACTGAATATTTAACTGATAATCTGTAATGTTTTGTTATCTGACAACTGTAATGCTTACTATTCGTAAGCTAATGTACAAGCTGAATAAATTGAAATTGAAGCACGATCTCTGATAGCACTTCATGCAGAATAGCAAATTGGAATGTCTCTCTTAGATTCAGATGATGCTGTCCATATGATTGATGGAATATCCAGAGAAAGAGTTGGAAAAAGTATGGCCTTACCAATTCACTCTGGAAGTAAGGTACGAGTACCTCCACTGCATCAAGTTGCGAATGAAAAGCAAGAAACCCTAGCAAACATGCTTGACTATCAATTTCAGAGGCTAGCAATCCTAACAAAAGTAGATAAAACAAAAATTATGGCAGCAAATCAAAGCTACAATGTCTGACTTGGGAAGTGAAAATGAAGGAATGGCAAAAAGGAGTATCTCAACATTTTAGACTTGTTTATGTCCCAGGGCAACTCTTTTGTGTGGTTCACACAGTTCTTGGATGGGATGAAGCTGTTAAG
The DNA here is from genome assembly GCA_022664845.1 of Lepisma saccharinum. Taxonomy (NCBI): domain Eukaryota; kingdom Metazoa; phylum Arthropoda; class Insecta; order Zygentoma; family Lepismatidae; genus Lepisma; species Lepisma saccharinum. The sequence goes on from JAGDQP010012688.1 coordinate 42,750, forward strand.
AAGATTGTACGAGATATTGAAAAAAACAGTTGGGTATGGCAAAATCTTAGCGAACACAACATACATCACTGCAAATGATAGAAGCTACGGTTGAAGGCATTACCGCTCTCTTTAAGTTCATCAGTCCAGAGCATTCACAGAAGCCATGGAACAGGTACTTCCAATTGACAGAATTTATGGAAAAGAAAGGAAAGTCAAACTTTGTATTTGCTTTGAAGGACAGACGATTTGGCAGACTTCCTGTCTGTGCTGCAGTAGCAATGTATCATTGGAATGACATCCAGGAATACCTGGAAGGAATTAATGTGAGGAACCAGCTAGCATGTGTTGTACATTCCTTTCTTAGCAATAAGTTTTTCAGGGTTTTTTTACTTCCAATTGGTTTAATTGGAATTCATCTAACTGAGCCATATATCAAGCTTGTTCTTGACAAAAGGAGCAACTTTAATGAGCTTTTAAGTGTCTTTCCTAAAATTTATTCTGACTTGATTTCCGACAAAATTAAAATCGTCCAGGTAAATGATGCTTTCATTCCAAGTTTGGCAGAAAAGTTCTCTCTGAGTGCGTATCCTTATGAATGGGTGGATGTTATAAACCAAGAACTGGAACTACTTGATGCAGTATGTAGGAAACTTTTAAATGGACGTGCACAAATCTTTTCTCAACAGAGAGGTGGTGCCTTTGGGTTTGGTGATCCAAAGAAACACTTATATCCTGTGAAACAACAAATTCCGGAGGAAATGCTAGCTACAGCACTCCCTCACAACCTAGATTCAGAAATTGTGTTTGGTGATGTTGACAACAGGTTCAGGTCAGTGTCAGAAAAAATAGTCACCAGTCACACTAAAGATTTAGCCTTCCTTAACCAAGACTCGAAGGAACGGCAAATACAAATAATGAAAAAGGATACTAACAAACTTTTTATGTTTCTTGGAACGCCACTCAAAAAGAAATTCGATCAAGTGCTGTTCTTGTTAGTGATTTGGACTCAGAAAGGAGAAACCTAAAACTGATTATGGTGAGCTTTCTACTAAGAGAAACTACAAATTTTTGTTTCTAAAGTTTCAGTCAGACGAAATAAAAGTTCTTCGTCATCTTAATAAATATAGCAAAGCAAGATTTTCGAAGCTTAAATGAAGACCATGCTCTCTTTAAGCAAAGGGGGTTCTCCAAAACTGAAAGTTCTGTGTGATCAATCTGCAAGAAGTGACAGCTACTATTGAAGATATTAGACTAGCTGTGGGTACTACTACGGCAGTACTACCTCGAGATTTACAACCAGAAATAGCGAATGTAAATAGGAGTGACATGGTTGCAGTCATATGGAAAGAAGGTTGGTTTGTTGGACAGTTTGTAGAAATTGTAAGTGATGAGCAGTTGAAGTCAAATATATGCAACGTGTCCGAAAATAGTACTGGAAATGGCCGCTTACTGATGAAGCTCTACTTACAAACTTGGAGCAAATAATGAACTTAAAACCAAATATTGATGTATCTACACTGTCCAGTACATCAAGAACAACCACATTTGAACTCTATAAACTACAGCTTAATAATTTCGCCATATAGTGTATATTTCGATCCGTCGGTATGTATGCTTTGTTGTACAAGGATATAGAATAGTCTATACCTATTTTTCTGTATAGACTCAATTTTGGGTATATTTAAAAAAATAACCTATGTTTGTGAGTACATATATTATCTATATAAAGGGTTCAATAAAAAATTCTAAATGATTTTTTTCATTGCAATACTCCGCCTCCCCCTAACAGTACTTCAAACATTTAAGTGTTATTATTAGTTTAACAACTTCTCGTTAATAATAATGTTGGTTTTCAACAGTTTCGATACCTGGAGCAATGAATCGGAACTGTGAACCGTGTACGCGTTAAACTGTTTTTGTTCCATGAGAAATATCAGGTTGTATGAACCGAAAAAAAAAAACCGAACATCCCTTACAAAGTGTACAAGGGTGCTTCCTTAGACAAAGTTTCCAAAGAAGTGATTCTCCTTAAGTAATAGACTTAGAATTTTAAAAATAAAGAAAACTTACATCGTTTCATTGTCACTTTCACTGATCCCTGAACTCTCGCTCGTTTAAACATTTTCGTCAGCTCGTTCAGAAACTGCAATATGAAAGCAAACTGTAAATAACAAATTCGTAAACAAAAGCACAACAAGACATTTTTAAATATATATGCAGGAAGTGAATAAGTTTCAGTCAACTACTTACTGAATCATTTTCCAGCAACATATTTATGTCGAAATTTATAAATCTTCACAGCCAACACATTCGCACGATGACAACCAAGAATTAAACAGTCATTTGTTTCAGTGTTGTCAGTTGTGCTGAAGTGATAAACGCAGCAGGTGTTCCCGAAAGAGTAAAGTGGGTTACTGAATTGCCAGCACTGTCTTGGCAGATGTGCATGATTTCAACAACTTTTCCTGTGTTATGTTTTCATGACAAAAATCACACAAATTGTAAAATATATTATTTCATTTTCAAATTAATATAAGACACGTAATGTATTTACTCTTTCCGTCCTTGAAACTAACATAATGTCTAACCTGACTAAAATAAACAACGTGATTGCAAGTGAATGCGCGCAGCGCCATGTTATAACATCAATACTTGGGCTCGTTCGGAAACTACGAACGAGTTTAACGTGTTAATCTTCTTCTTCTTCTTCAAGACTCCTCGGCACGAGGAGATAAATGGAACCGGTAAAATAATGCACCTTTCTTTCCAGTCAATACAAGTATAATATGTTAATTAGGGGGCGCTAGAATAACATCGAATGGAATAAGACCGAAATTGGAATATCATCGAATGGAATAACGTCGAAATGTATGTGATGGAATATCACCGACGAGAATAAGGCCGATCGGAATAAGACCGAATGGAAATGCACCGATCGGAACAAGGCCGAAAGGAATAAGCACGATTGGAAATGCACCGAAAGGAAATACATCGATTGGAATAACACCGAATTGAATAGGAGCGATTGGAATAACATCGAAAGGAAAGGTTCCGAACGGAATAACACCGAAAGGAATCAGATCGATTGGAATAACACCGAAATGAAATGCACCGATCGGAATAGAACCGATAGGAATAAGACCGATTGGACATGCACCGAAAGGAAATACATCGATTGGAATAAAGCCGAAACGCGTTGACTGGGACGCGGAATAACACCGAAAGGAATAACATCGACTGGAATAACGTCGAAAATATAGTAGTCTAAATAGCACCGAAAGTCACTTGTTGGAATATTTGAGAGGAACGATTCTTTGGTAGATTAATTTACTGCTATCATAACATTATTATTTATATTCTGTACAGTGTTGCAATATCATATTCTGGTGGAAATCTGTTTCGACTTTATTCCAACAATGAACAGAATAACGTCGAAAGTTATGGACTGGATTAACGACGAAACTCAGTTCATGAAGCCCCTGTGGAACGAAGATTACAACTGTTTGTAATTTCTGGTAACAGATGGCGTGAGAGGCACATACAAACTTTCGTCGGAAGGAAATTATCAAAAAAATAATTTCGAAGTTACTCCAGTACGTACTGGAATAACTTCGAAAATAAAAGTAAGTTCAATTTCTTGAAAGTAGATGGCATGAATGTTCCTCTACAAAAGATGTTTCTGCAATTCTGCGTCGTTCCAGTTTAAATGCTTTCGAACCTATTCCTTTCGATGCTATTCCAGTTTTCGAAGCTATTCAATTCGGTGTTATTCCACGGCCCCCTCTGGGTCGTGGAACAACACCGAAAGGAATAAGGTCGAAACAAAAAATGTTTGCTCTAGTGGATACATGCTATAAAAATACGCCGTACATTGCATGGATCATACAGTAGCCAACCAACCATTCGGTTTTTACCGAACATGTCCGGCTTTTTAACATTTTCAGAAACACGAGGTCTTTTTCTTTAAAAAGCCCGGCATTTTAAAAATAAAATTAGCAAGACATTACTACACCTAAATCTGCATTGTTTGTGTAGTAAACTGTATGGTCACGAGCAGTATTTTGTCCCTATGTATTACTATGATTTATCGCACTCGACTATTTTTGTTTCCGTTCCGACTACTAAATCTCTCCAAAACTCACTACTAGGTGAAGTGGTACATAACGAACGTGCTTGTGCCAAGAAAAATGTTCATTGCTGCAAATTCATTGTGTATGGAATTTTTCAAAAAGTTTGGCCTTTTTCGGAGTTTTGTCCTGCATTTGACAATCTCATGTTGCTAACCCCATACATGAGTAGCTACTACCTGCGCAGTTAATGGCAGGAGTTTTGAAAGATAGAAGCCAGAGCAAATAATTTTAAACTGGTTTGCCCACTTCCAGTCTAATCCAATGTGCACCAAATGTACAGTTCTAACTCAGTTTTACACGCTTCTTATCGCTGTGCGGCCCGTTTTTTTTTTTTTTTATTTAAGTCAGAATAGTATACCGTACTGTGCATGTTCTCTGCAATAATTAAGACATGAATCATAAAACGAGCTGCACAGCGATATCAAGCGTAAAAGATAATAAAAAAAAATAATTTAAAAGATATACTTCTCTTAAAAAAATCGTACTAAAAAGTAAAAAATAATTTTGTTTTTGAATGACTAAAAAGAAAAGTATGAATCGCGCTCTCATATACAGTCACTTTATAAATTCTTGAATTCGCGCGTCATGCTTTTCTTTTTAGTCATGCGTAAACAAAATTATTTTTTACAATTTAGTACTATCTGTTTAAGAAAAATATGTCTACAAAAAGTTTTTTATTGTTTTTCTTCGAGTTATTTCGGTGTTCTGATACTTTTGTGACCCAAATCCTAAAGTGTTGTGCAACCAGTCAAATGACAATTCGTTGCAGGCAAGTATTTATTTTAGGATAAAGAATTCCATATTTTAAAAATATAATTTTTTACTTTTAAATTATAGAAATATATAAAAGTTACAATGGAATATTTATTGTATTTTCACCTGACTTATGTCGCTCAGCAAAAATTCATCATTGTATGACGTTCGGGAAATGAGTTAAATTAACGTTACGAGATTTGAGGGCGCCGAGAACCATTGTGAACTAAAGAAAAGAATGTCAAAAAATGAATTGGAACTGAAAGTTTGATCGACATTGGATTAGACTGAAGTGAGAAAATGCGTTCTAAATATTTACTCTGGCGTCTACCCCAGTAGCACACATACGTTGAAAATACGTAGATTAAACGTTAGTATTTTAACGTTGTAAATGTACCAAAGTGTCCACCTGTTCAACGATTTATTTGAAGTTCAATAACGGTTGAGAAGAAACATGTTGGAATCAAGAAGCGGACGATGAAGAAATGGGTTCAGTTGGCCGAAACAGCATGATTGCTGTCTATTGGTATACACATTTAGTTACATTTTGTCCGTTACTTTCATCATGATATACAGTAATTTTCCGACAGTAAACTATCCATCCGTTTGCTGCAGGGAATGTTCCGCTCTCCTCGTTGGTAGCTCCTGTCTTTATCCCCGCATTCACGGATCCACCTTGAAAGTCACTACTCTTTTACGGTAACTGTAATAACAAGCAGTCTAGAATGCAGTCGCCACAAATCCAGATACGTCGTCTCACCATCATGTAAGAATAAGAATAAAGAATACTTTCCTCCTTTCTTTGTTATGTGAATTTTCCTTCTTTAACATTTTGATCATCGCTGCACTACTAAATTTGTATTTTTAAATAGATGTGATATGTCGCCTTAGAAAAATGCATATAAAGCGAAATTTATGTCGTAGTTGAAAACGCTTCACTTCACGCTCTATTAATGAAATTTAATGTTCATTGAAATTTTGGTTAAAATTCAATCTGTTTTCAACATACAAATGAGAACATGAGAAATGTAGTTAAATTTATTCTATTCGCTTATAAGCACAATTTTTATGCAATTAACTTAGAAAGATAATATAGAGCATAGATCAATATAATAGTTAAAAACACGTCATATTAATATCCTATCAACGAAATCAAATTTTCGTTGGAATATAGATTCAAATTCAACGTGTTTCAATATGCAAAAGGGGACACGACATAATAGTTAACGACATTCAATTAGCTTTTAATTAAACATTTCATTAAATCAGAAAGAATCCCATGAACCGAAATGTATACCATAGTTGAAAATAACAGTTGAATCCACTGTGAGTCAACACCTTTTCAATAATGACGTCTTTGTTCAAATATGGTTTAAAATTGAACGTACTTTCTTCAATTGATAACCGTTAATCAACGAAATCCACCAAAAATTATCTCACAAAACACGTTTGTGTGCTACTGGGGTATCGGGGGTGTAGCCATGGGAGACACAGGGGGATCGTCCCCCAAATAATGCATGTATCCCCGCAAATGAAAATTGGAATAATTAAGTAGATAAAGAAAGTTTCAGGGACTTGGTACTGATACCTGTAGATCAACCTATCTGAAATCGTCCAGTTTGGCTGCTCGACCCCTTTCGAAATAATATTTATATCCCTTATATAAGAATAGTTTAAAATAAAGATTTATTATTTTATTACCAATCTATTAATTAGGGGCAGTCATTTTTTATTGCGGCGCATTTTGTGTTAGCAGACTTTTACGGAAAATGCAGTATCTGCGGACTGGTTTATCATAAGACACTCAAACTAAAACCGCTCTTTCCTTTAAAATACGCTTGATAATATTAGTCCTCTGCATTTAAAATCTTAAAGGCAATCGAACTGGTCAAAATGGTATCCAAATATGATTGTTGAAATAGAAACAATTCCGGTTTTCACGGTACTTTTTCGCCCGGAAGGGATTGAATATCGAAGTTGATTTTTTATGCACATATCAAAGTATGTTCAAGGTTGATGCTTCCTTAACTTTTTATGA
>JAGDQP010012689.1:5475-17651 GCA_022664845.1 Lepisma saccharinum
CTTGCTTTCGCTTTTTTTTTTGTTACGGCGACCACCGATATCGACTCGGGGTCCTTACAGGACGGGCTGGGGGGGGGGGGGGGGGGGGGGGGGGGGGAACACGACTATAGGTCGGGGGATGTGGTAGAGCAGTGATACAATGTTTAACAAGAAATTTCTGGGCAGATACTGCAGTATGGGGCCTTGCATTGTTGTGCATTAAGAACCACTAACCAGATCTCCACAAATCAAGATTGCGCCACCGTATTCCCTTAGGTAGATTTATAGTGAACATTCTAGGTCTATGCTTCACTTCTTTTGGAAACCTTTATTGCCATTTAACACACACACCTTCTCCATAATGCCCTGTCACCATATGCTTGCTGTATCACATTCCATGTTCCATTTGTTTTCCCCGGCTTAACGCAGAACTAAATGTTAAATCTCCTCGCAATCCGCGTCCATTACGTCACTAGTGTAACTTCCAACTAAATGTGCCAACAAGCCGAATAGTGGGTTACTGAGAACAGCAATGCCATCTAATGAGTTTACATGGAAACACTTCTAAGGCCATGTCTATTCAGAACCACTCATTTATTGTGTTTGAGGTCACAGGTAAAGAATTACGAGCTTAGTCATGGAACTTCTTAGGCAAAGGTTGTAGACTCTTCACGGAAATAGTTCAAGTCAGGTTAGATTTTTTTCATCATTATACGCGAATCACATCAGGTTTAACACAAGGATCAGTAACACAGTCATTGTTACTGTTGTGAGTTGAGGAGTGTTACTTTCCCGAGATGGACGTAATGCAACGACTCCCGTCGCACTTTTCCGGCTTTTGTGTCTGGTGTCCACTATTTCTTGATTGATGCAGCTCTCCATTACCCCTCTTTGGAGGTTAACATTTAACTTCCACCGGAAATCAAACCAGAGACTATTCGCACCAAAACACTCAGCTAAGCAGGGGACACAATATCAATGTATTACGTAAAAGATGAAGTTTAAAAAAGACAATTTTAAGAGGCGAAACAGGAAGGCTCCGGATATTTACGAAGAGGAACATCGTTCCAGTTTGCTTCGGCCCATTTCGAGCCCAGGAACACAGTCGAATTTGGTGTACACTAGTTCTATGGACTAAAAATAATCCACCTGATACGTTTTGCGCATGGAAGTCAACTAGTATGTAAAAATACTACTTACCTAGCTCAATATTAAATTAACAATAGGCATTTCTGAACACTTGTACCAAAAACAGTAAACATACTAAGACCGATTAGTAATAACACCGGAGCAATGATAAAAGGTTTTCGCACTCAAAAAAGTCTAAGAAATAGATATATACAAGATATTATATTAACGTTGAATATTATTACATTTTCTTTAACCATATGTATTTTTAAAAAAAATGTTTTACACGAAACTATTTTACACTGTATCAAAACTACTTTTATATCTGTTATTTAACTTTTTACAGATATCACTTCTAATATCATTTTTACGTTACTTAACAACGAATACTGTTCTTTATGGATATCTCATTTGAAACAAACTAACCAACTACTAAGGACAATTCAAAAAATTGTCTTTTTATTCTTGGAGCAAAAGAAATACCTGAACAAAATCACTCAGCATATACAGGGTGGTCCGAATGTCTTTGTCACCCCCGTGCAGAACAACTTACACATGTAATCGTAAAAAAAATTATAATATTCAGACGTGTGATTGAGTATTGGAGTACGTCACTCCATTTGCGGAAGGGTCAGGCAGAATCCCTGGTGAAAGCAGAGAACGTATTTAATTAGTTTTGCTGTAATAACTATAGGGAGAAGTGAAAAGACATTTGGACCACCCTGTATAATGGATAAACGTCCTTCAGTTTAAGGTTAATAACTACTACTTTCTTTTTTTTTTTACCCATAACAATACCAGACAACTAAACTTTTTTCTCACAGCCATAATCACCAAATCGCACAACTAAGAACATAATTTTGTCTACGAAACTTACCAACACCAGTTCATCTTTTTTACAAAGCAACAGGAGTTTGATTCTGGAATTACTCTGTTGTCTGCGAAACCTTTTTCCCTGTGTGAGTAATGGCGAAAAGCATATTTGAGGGTGAAGCATATTACCAACATGCCCTTGAAGATGATTACAGACAATTCCTTAATATTTCAACCTGAACCAAAACTAGTAAGATGATCCTCTGATTCCTTCTGATAGTGGGCTGTCTACAGAAACTTTATGCAATGGTGGATCTAGGATGTTCGTGGGGAAGGGGGCGCAGGTGGAATAGACCAGGGACATTTTCGATATTTTCCTGTTAAGTATAAATTTATCATATTTTTCAGTGATATGATATAATGGAATATGACATCGGTATCCCCAAAAATTAATATTTCTAGACAAATTAGATTTGTCCGGAGGCAAATCGAAGCCTTTTTTGGGATAAATTGTTGAAATAATATCTAACAATAAATTTCTTTCCTTTGAGGGGGACGAGTGCTCCTCTCTGGATCCGACAATGACATCATGTGTATATACGCTTTTAACTTAAAACACTAGATTAATTTATTTTATTATATTTAAATTTAGGGCCAGACAGGAAGCTTGGACGTAAGTCCGTCTCAGGAGATTATGAACTCTAGGCGAGCACTACGCTGGAGGCAAGGAAGTGGCATGAAGCGGACAGGGCCTTTACCTGGGTACTATACTGGCATTTATCTGGTCAAACCGAGGGAGAAAAAAACTAACAGGTCAAGCAGTACTAAAATATGGACATAGTGAAATCCAGGAGTGGACGATCTAGTGAATTTTTTGACCTGAGCCTGAGATGCCTAAAGGCCATAAATTAAATTCAAATGGGAGGAATTTTAATCATTGCTTTATCCTTCACATAATATCAACACATATTTGCACTGTAATGGTTAGTAAATGAAGACCTATAACAAGTTTCAGAGGACTTAGGTGTATAAAGGTAGTTTATAATGTCGAAAGAAAAAAATGACTGAATTATATTAGGGATAAAAAAAAACACACACACCTTATGACGTGATGGATTGAATCCATAGGGAAAGAACTCAAGCAAACCAGTTTTTATTTCTAAACTAGTATTCCCCCTCTTTTAACTGTGATCACCCTTCCACCCTTCTAAATGAGGGGAAAATACTTAGAATGTGTCACTGGAAAACCTCAATCATGCGAGTCGGTAGCACCATTCAAACCTACGGGATTGTACCTCCTCAGTGCCGACCCCAAGCTCGCGACCACGTATCTACTACACCAAGAGGATTGGGTAAAAGCTTATGTTTTACAAGGACCTATGAATGGTTGATTATATTTATCGCCTCTACAATATTACAAGTTTTCTACAGATCTATTGTATCTAGTAGAGAAAAAAAGAAGTAATTTTTCTAAATCTTTACCTACTCGACTGTACTCTCTAACCTACTGCAACAACACTTATACAGAAACCAAAGAAAAGGAAGGAGAACGTTTTGAAATTAGCTGCAATATGTCTAGAAAAATTGGTTCCTGGACTGACAAGGAATCGAATTCAGATAATCTGTTTTAGGGTGGTCACTTGTCCTCCTTTTGACAGGGCAGTCCTGCTTTTGATAGCCATGTACTGTGACAGGCTTAACAGTCGAGGAGGACGCTGATTTGTCCTGTTTTTAGTTGTCTCATTTAAAAATGTTAAACTTCCCATCACTCTGATGGTTTCAAATCTTTGATATTTTGACGAGTTTGTAAACTTTTAGTAAATTTTACTAAATTTCAGGTCAGAAAACTTTTTAGCTGCTAGACTGCTTTCAAACAAATCTAGATCTGGTGGGGAAACCACTACATTGGCAACCCTGGCCATATCAGTCTACGACATTTGTTTTCGGAAAAGTATGTCACCGTACCATGCTTATCTTCGTTTAGGAATCACAGCGAAAGGTATGATTAATTAAATAATATAGTCCTATATATTCCTGTATTTCAATATTATTTAGCTCGTCAAAGTGTCTGGCTTTTGAGCCATCCCCTAATGGCCACCCTAATCAGCTTGCCGGACAGTTCACCTATCACGGAGCTATCCATGACAACAGTGTCACTATAAGTTTAATAGTAGAATAACCTCCAACAGGGATTCCTAAAGAGAGAGGAAGGATCGATTTTTCTATGCATCCTTCAGCTTACAATTTTAGGAAAGTACTTTTTTTCGTTGTTTAACATTATACCGAAGCAATAAGCACCACATAACACATCTTAAACTTCATATAATTAAAAATCTGTAATGGAGAAAGGGGAATTTTTGCTGAGGCATCGAAGGTAACGCTACGTTCCGATCATTTGACGTACTTTGGGTCTAACCCTTTTAGGTCAGTTACTAGTGGCGATACTGTTTATTACAGGTACTATAAATACAATCACTAGATATCCTGACATCAATATTCTTTGAGCAATAGGATAAGGAATAAACAAAATGTGTCAAGAGTCTGTGTAAGTTGACAAGCAGATGAAATATTTCGAAATTCGCATTCGTTAGATATTTGCTTCCGATGCGTGCTTTACAATTTCGGGATCGAAAACACTAACCAACACACCTGTAAGTCTATACCCGGTTCTAGTGTTCAGTAATCGTAAAGGAAGGAGAGTTACAGGCGAGAAAAAACGAATCACAGGCCTATGAGACCAAAGGGGGGGGGGGGGGGAATACATTCTTGATATCCCACAGGAACTGTAAATTAAATAATAATAATAATGCTCAGTCCATAAACACACCAAGTACCGTGGATGATGTTTCCTGAACACTAAATCATTTCTAAGCGAAGATATTTTTCTTTCATGAACACCATACACACACTTAGGAACACAGACAATACACTGTTTTCTTTCAAAAAAATGATTGATGTAATAATCTACAATTCGAAGATGAACTCTAACTAATACAATAATATTTTCTCAACTATATCAGCTCGCGGAAAAAAAGGAATAAAATACTAGATAAATATGTAATATATAAAATTTCTGTGACCTTGTAAATCTAATCTGAAGTTTGACTTAAAGACCAGACTAGAAAAATGTGACTACACAATTATAACTTTTCGATCAAAACTAAAACAATTATACTTCTATTCTATAAATTTAAAAATAATTCGATTTGGTACTTCAATACAGACCAAAAAGTGAAAGTGCAAAAAAAAAAAAAAAAGAAGAAGAAAGAAAAAGAACTCAACATTTCTACCTAATAACCGATCGCCAGGTTACCATTTTACAACTCAAACATGGTCAACAGACGGTGTAGTTTGTTTTACGTTCAAGTCTTCAACTGCTTAAAAAGAAAAATCTTACCAGGATATCACTAACAGACGGTGATACTTCTCTTGACACTTTATTCTTTGTCCTATGAGCTTTTTTTTTTTTTAAAACAAAAGATCGAAACTAAGAAGTCATATGCGTTATCGACTCAAGTTACTAACATACAAATTCTTCAGTTCCACTTTCGGTACATTTTCAAATAATGCTGCTCGATTTTGTCCTTCACCTTTCTTCACCCAATGACCATATACACGGAATGCACAAGCGTCAATGACCTAGAAAACAAATAAAAAATATATTGAGGAGAAGGTTCAGATGATTGAATTAGTTCATATTTTATTATAATTATTACATACAACGTTTTCTCACCCCTTACAGTGATATACTGTCATACATCGCATACGCTCGTGTAATGTCCGCATTTCAATTTTCAGCAAGGAACGGAGAAAACAAGTGAACGTTGCCTACTAATAATCGTGAAGGATCCGAGGGTCCCTTGATAGTATCTCAGACACACATTCATGTTTATAAAATACTTTGGCAACACTGCCAACTGGAGTACTTAGGAACGGTTACACCCACAGTACTTTTCTGTTGTGTCGAATGATGTTTATGCCAAAATAAGTTTGAAACACTGACATCTGTGATCCATGGAGACGAGACCATTAACAGTATTTTTCAATTTTGTAAAATGATCGTTTATGTCAAGTTTGGTTTAGATAGGTCTGGTCTAATGGACTGGAAGTAACAAAAAAATTAAGAATGGGGTTGATAGGACTGCCCCATTGCACCAAACAAAACGGTTCCTGCGGCTCTGAGGCAGCCTAACCCAGACATTTCAAACGGCACCTTAACCACCTCTGTACACCTTGTGATTTTTTTATATATATATATTTTTTTTTAACTCGGAGAGACGGAGTAAGCGGGTTTATAAGTTCCCTTTTTGTTATTAACGCTATGAAGGGACCTAAAACTACTGACGCACGTAATGTCCGCACTGGGGGTTTCGCAATTTAATTCCTCCGTACGAACAATACACTTTGTATCACTGTATCTCAAAAAGACGATGACTTATATTACGAATGTCCGAATCTCTGATTAGATCTTGATAGCTCATATTAGCTCCTCCCCTACCTCCGAGAACTTAAAGCTATGAATAATCGTACTGGCAAAGACGGATTAGTCTCCAGAAATAGGGCTTTCTGGATAGGGGGGGGGGGGGGACCTATTTTAAATTGTAAAGATGTTAGTTTGTAGGAATCTTGGGAGGCATCGTGGATACATTTTATATTATTATTTATTCCATTTACAAAATATAGAGTAATTTCCATGGAGTTGACACTTTTTTACTTTTTATCGTTGCCATGTTCCTTACAGTGAGAGTTGTTAGTAGAATTGCAGGGCTCATTATATATATGACCGCCCCACTGGTCTAGTGGTTACCATCGCTGACTGCTGATCGTGGGATCCCGGGTTCGAGTCCCAGCTCTGCCAAGGGATTTTTTCCCAGGTGTGTGGATCTGGAACGGTGGATACAATCTGGGGAGCTGCTGTGGATAAAAGACAGTGGCGATCACAGCTGAGAGCTTCAGATCTCCTCTTCGAATACGTCTGGTCAGCGTGGGAGCAGAAGACCAACTCCTCCCTCCGGGAGAGACCTCATCCAGTAGTGGATTGAATATGGCTGTGAATTATTATTGTATATAAAAAACAACCTAAAAGTCGCGGAATTTGTGGAGAAAAATGGGACACATGCGAATACGTGATGTTTGGGTGCGAAGTATTTGTACTGTGGCATGTTTAAAGCAAAAGAGTACGTGCTCCTTCTACTATATTTTGATATTTTTTCATAATTTAAAACTTGCATATGCTACAACACTACGCCTTTTTAAAAGCTGGGGAAAACAAAGAACGTCTTTATTGGTTCCGTGTAAAGATGACAAAGGACCTATCAGATTATCTTCATCAAGATAAGGAACCAATCAGAAAACTTTTGTTTCACTGAATTTCGAAACTTTTAATGAGACATTCAATAAATTTACCTTCGTTTGTGTTTGATTTTAAGTATTTGTGGGGTCATTTAGATTTCTCGTGAGGTTCGTAAACATTTGTGTGGATTTTGTATATTGAAATATGGAAATGTTATCCGAAAAGGAAATAGTGAAATTAGCGGCTAGTGAGTTACAGTATGTGTTTGACAACGGCAGCGCGCGCGCGCGCGCGCGCACACACACACACACACACACACACACACACACACACACACACACACACACAAACAAACAAACAAACAAACAAACAAACAAACAAACCTCATATACAGTCACTTTATAAATTCTTGAATTGGCGTGACTCATGCTTTTCTTTTAGTCATGCATAAACGAAATTATTTTTTTACTTTTTTGTACGAATTGTTTAAGAATAGTGTCTTTAAAAAGTTCTTTTATTATTATTATTTTTCGAGTTATTTCGGTGTTTGGACATTTTTCTCAAGCTAATGTTTTGTGACCCAAATTCTAAAGTGTTCTGCAACCAGTCAAACGCAACATCGTTGCAAGTCAGTATTTATTTTAGGATAAACAAGTCCATATTAAAAAATAAATAAAAAAAATATGCTTTTAAAATATATAGAAATACATGAAAGTAACAATGGAATATTGTATTGTCACCAGACTTACGTTGATGTGCAACATTCCATCATTGTATGACACCGGAAAATGAGTTAATGTTGCAAGATCTGAGGACACCACGAATTATTGTGAACTAAATAAAAGATTGTAAAAAGAATATTCGGGCGATGTTAAAGAAAGGTTGAAAGACGCAAAACTTGCATTCACATAGATGCCACAGCTGGCCAGGTGAGAACAGAAACTCGATATTTTAACTACAATATTATACCTAATTTAATAAGAAGAAGAAAATTTCACCAAGTGTAGGCTCTCTTCATATAAACATCTCACGCTCAAACGTCCTGCCCCGAAACATGCAGCTGCAAAGGAATTCAAAGTTGACGAAAAATGTGGGCGTAACTAGTTTACTCAACGTGACAAATTTCATGCCACAAACAGAGCAAAAGGTGCAAATTCCCTACTGTCGAATATAATATATATTAAAAAAAAAAAAGTAGATGACCAGCTTCACTTCAATTCAGGAAAAAGTGTGCCAGCCAAGTTGTAACTTGTTTTCTATGAGATCTTTATAGAAATTTAAGAGTTTTTTATATTATTATATTTATTTTCCCGCAATAAATTTTCTACAGAAATCTCTCTTTTAAAAGGTCACTGTTGATAATAATTGAAGCTCAAAACGTGGTATGCTGTAGGACTTTTGACAAAATATATCTTAGCAACGCATTAACATAAAGAAGTCATCCTTTTATATATGACAGAAATTTTGTGTGTACTCCCTTCGTAACAAAGTATGTACTTGTTTACAACTTGGAGTAACCACTATTAGGTACCTTGTCGCATTGCCTTATGATGATTAGTACCAACTCCATATGACGAGTCCTAACCTCTATACCTTTAACAGGTTGGGACTGTTACTTGCACTGTAACAACTGGAAATGGGTTCTTCTTGAAACGTTCACCATATTTGGACACCATCTGTTCAGAAAAGACGTTCTGTAGAAAACTGATTTATCATTACGCCTGAGAATCCCATGTGTTCTAAAACCTGACGAAGTTTTATCGAAAAATCATTGGTTTAGATTTTACAGCTTTTTTATTTACTTATTTATTAATATTTCAATATGTCGATATTTCGCTTTTTCGTGTTTTTATATTTCTGTTCGGTATTTCGTATTTCTGTACATATTTAGATATTTCGGTTCAATACGGTTTATATTTTGACTCGGTATGACCAGATCCGGATCCAAAAGCCCGAAACTCGGATCTTCGGATATCCGGTCCAATGAATTCGTGCGATTTCGATCGCAGATTCAAAGACCCAGTATTCGGACATCGTTATGATGATGCATATGAAACTGTGATGCTCGGATGGTAAATTAAGAAAGACCCAGGCCAATATCTTCCCCATCCTCTGCCTACCTCATCCCGGCCTGAACCGAAAATGACAAAAGGCCATAAATAAAGCCAATTTAATTGAATGTATCTGAAACTCGAAAAATATATTTTATAGAGATAGTTGTGTATTTGGTTGTTATCGTTTTGTTGTCCGAAGTTAATTGATACGAACATTTTTTAACGTCTTTTAATTTCTCTAAAATACATGGTTTATTTGAACCTGGGAAAGGCGGTTCTTACATCCCTGTAAGCTTAAAAGGAGACGGAGAGGACATGTTTTTGTTCTTTCCTTTTAACAACACAATGTTTATTGTGTATGCGTAGTGACTGATATCCACGTCACAGGGCAAAGGGTAGACACAGTTAGGTTAGTGATGGGAGAGGGTGGGGTTAGAAGAGCCAAGAAGTTGCTGTCGATTATTTGTTTTCCTTTTGTCACTCCAATATACAGTATTATAATAAAAAATAACCACTGGCGTGACAGGTCGATAAGCCCTGAGCCTTCCCCCAACGCCATCTGTCCGTGTTTGGTGGAACTGCCTCCACCTGAGTGACGGCTGTGTGGTCACCAGTGCACGGACCTAACCACGAATCACGGGCTTTCTAGACCGAGTGTGGCCGTCACGTCTTTATCCACGTGACTCACCAGTTTGCCTCACGACGCTGGGTGGACGCCGAAAAAGTGGGACTCCAGCCAGGAATTGAACCCTGGACCACGTGGACATGAGTCCAACGCTCTAACCACTAGACTATGTATTAGTGACGGTTTCTAAAGCACTAGTCTTGCAAAGCAATGCATGTACAACTCAACAATTCCTTTCCTCTTGCTCTATGATCCTGCTTTCCCTCTCAACACTCTAAAATGAAGAGTACAAGAAACCGAAAGAATACTTATCGTTTGGTAGCCGTAAAAACTCGCCCAAAATACGAATTAGGAAAGACTACGATGATGTGTCCATGGCACAGATATCCGAAACTCGGATCCAGATATAAAATATCCGGATACGTTCGGCCATCGGATACCTATGATATTCAGTTCTTTTTAAATATAGAACACACCTACAACTTCACCCCAATGCTTCATCAGTACATATATATCAATTCCTCATCTGCATTCCCAGATAAGACCGCTAATAAAATCTAAAGAGAAAAAAAAATCATATGACAATGCATACACTTATCAAACCCATATATTCGCACACAAAACGTGAAAGTCGCTTACCTTCCGCAATGCCTTCACTCTATAAGGATCCACTCTGGCTACACCTACAGATAAAGCTTCTGGAGTATATCTTAATCTCTTAATACGAACAACCGCTCTGACGCACGTTATACCAAACTGGAACATCTTCCTTGCATTGAATTCGCGTCCCTGATAATGCTGGAAATTTAAAAGAATGAACACAGATAAACATCGACATCAAAATTCAAAAATTATTCTACTGGGACAGCATATAAATCCAAGACTCATGTTCTGCTGCTTGTTATTCAAAATCGAACCTTCATATGTCTATCCCACACCAATGTCTGATTAAAAAAAAAAAAAAAAAAAAAATCTCACACCAACATAGAAAACCCTAGAAAATAATGGGAAAAATAGAGAGAGAGAGAGAAAAAAAAAAAAAAAAAAAACAACAACAGAAATTGATGGGCAAAAGAGCCATCCGAATACAAGACCCTTGCATAAGAAAATTATCTGTCTTTATTTAAAATTTAATGACATTGTTCAGTCTTTACTCAGTCTATAAAATAAGAAACTAGTCGTATGGATACACTCAATTTTCTTTTTCTTTCTTTCTTTTTTCAAAAGAAATGAGTATTATCGAAATTACAACGCTATAAACGTTCGTTATTATTCACTTATTTGATTAATTCACATCTCTCAGCTGTCTACGTGTACAGCCTCGGTGTGAGTATAACTTTCACGAAAAGAGCGGAGAACGAAGCATCGGGATCTCTATATTTTCGAATTTGAATTTTATTTTAAGGCTTTTAGGCAACTTTGGTTCAGGCCGTATGGATGATGATGGAAAAATTGATGGAACGAGGAAAGTGGGAGAACTCTGAGAAAACCCACCAACACGGTATTTGTTCACCCCAAAGTAGCCCATATGGCACGAGCAGGGATCGAACTGACCGGGTAGCACCAGAGTTGCCGACCGGGTAGCCGCGCGGTCTAAGGTGTTAGGCCAACGTCTCGAAGGTCCCGGGTTCGAGTCCCTACAAGGGCATGAGTGTCTTTTAACTCAAACGTGACGTGCCGAAGTCAAAAGTTACTAGACTGACCCATATTACACAGACACTAAAAGCATGCATAGCATTTCGTTTTTGCATTATTTCGATCGGGAAAAGAAAGAGGGTCATAGCCACGTTACTACTTGCGCCACCTTAAAACAACACAACCCTCCCCCACTATTTTAGCCTAAATTTCTAGAAAGAAGTGTAACTGAAAGTTATTAAAAGCAACGTCAGTATCAGTTGGGAACATAGCGTTTTAGCACACGTCCCGCACCAGTGCGCTCTGTCCCTTTTTCTCTCCTACCATGTGAAAACGCTTTTGCGAAACGTTGTCACTTTTCTATTGTGTTTGTTAAGTTCGTGTACGCCTGTCTTGGTATTGTTTAATGTAAGTACCCTTTTTTTCCTTCCTTTTTTTACCATCTTATATATAATAATAATAATACACAGCCATATTCAATCCACTACTGGATGAGGCCTCTCCGGAGGGAGGAGGTGGTCTACTGCTCCCATGCTGACCAGACGTGTTGGGAGAGGAGAGCCGAAGCTCTCAACTGTGATCGCTACCTCTTTATTCAGGTAGCTCCCCAATTGGCCTCACGACGCTGGGTGGACGCCGCACAGGCAAC